>JANITW010000004.1:36140085-36155096 GCA_027564335.1 Erythroxylum williamsii | reverse complement strand
TGACCTCGTTCCAGGTACTGCTCCTATATCTATACCTCCATATAGGATGGCACTTGTGGAACTGAGGGAACTGAAGTCTCAGTTGCAGGAGTTGTTGGAGAAGGGATTTATCAGGCCCAGTGTCTCTCCTTGGGGAGCTCCAGTATTATTTGTGAAGAAGAAGGATGGGAATCTGCGATTGTGTATCGACTACAGGCAGTTGAATCGGGTGACAGTGAAGAATAAGTATCCACTGCCTAGAATTGATGATTTGTTTGATCAGTTACAGGGAGCTCGGGTGTTCACTAAACTGGATCTGAGGTCCGGGTACTATCAACTGAAGATAGCAGAGGCTGATGTGCCTAAAAGTGCATTCAGGAGCAGGTATAGGCATTTTGAGTTTCTGGTGATGCCGTTCGGGTTGACTAATGCCCCGGAAGCTTTTATGGCCTTGATGAATAAGGTTTTTCAACCCTACCTGGATCAGTTTGTTATTATCTTCATTGATGATATTTTGGTGTATTCGAGGAGTAGACAAGAGCATGCTGAGCATCTGAGAGTGGTTCTGCAGCTTATGAGGGATAAGCAGCTTTATGCCAAATTCAATAAGTGTGAATTTTGGCTGGATGAGGTAGTATTTCTGGGCCACATAGTGACTGGAGAGGGTATTCAGGTTGATCGTAATAAGATTGAGGCAGTGATGAAGTGGGAGGCTCCTAGGAATGCGTCGGAGATTCGGAGTTTCCTCGGATTGGTTGGTTATTACAGGAGGTTTTTCGAGGGGTTTTCATTGATCTCAGCCCCTCTGACAAAACTTTTGAGGAAGAATGTGGCATTCAGATGGACTGAGGAGTGCCAGAAGAGCTTTGAGGAGCTGAAACATCGGTTGACTACTACACCGGTGTTGGCTATTCCATCAGGGACTGGAGGTTATGAGGTGTATAGTGATGCATTGCATCAGAGATTGGGGTGTGTTCTAATGCAGCATGGTAGGGTGATTGCTTACACCTCGAGACAGTTGAGATCTCACGAGGTAAATTATCCAGTAAATGATTTAGAGCTAGCTGCAGTTGTATTTGCTCTGAAAATTTGGAGACACTATTTGTATGGTGAAACCTTTAAGATCTTTACTGATCATAAGAGTTTAAGGTATTTGCTGAGTCAGAGGGAGTTGAATTTGCAGCAGAGGAGATGGATTGAGCTGCTGAAGGATTATGATTGTACTATTGAGTACCACCCAGGGAAAGCTAATGTGGTAGTAGATGCCTTGAGCAGGAAGTCTCATATCAGTGCAGCTCAGATTCAGGTATTGCAGTTACCTAATCTAGTACATTTGAGACCTTTGAATGTGGAGTTGAATTTGGAGTAGGATGGAGCTTTGATAGCTACTCTGAAACTCAGACTGATGCTACATGACAGGATCAAGAGAGTCCAGGGAAAAGATTCTGATATAGTAAACCTTATGGAGAAAGTAAAGGCAGCTCCGAATTCTAAATTTGAATTGAGAGATGAGGCATTATAGTTGGGACAGAGGCTATGTGTGCCTGATGTTGATGACCTGAGGAGGGAGATTCTGGAGGAAGCTCATATGGCCGCCTATGCTATGCATCCTAGTATTACGAAGATTTATAACACTTTAAAATAGCATTTTTGGTGGCCTGGCATGAAGAAACAGGTGTCAGAGTATGTATCCAGGTGTATGACGTGCCAGCAAGTTAAAGCTGAGCACCAGGCTCCAGCAGGGAAGCTCCATTCGTTGCCTATTCTCGAGTGGAAATGGGAATGAATCACTATAGATTTTATCATGGGGTTGCCCAAGACTCTGAGGCAACATGATGCTATCTGGGTTATAATGGATTGGTTAACTAAATCGGCCCATTTCTTGCCAGTGAGGGAGAATAATTCACTTGATCAGTTGGCCTAGAAGTATTTGACTGAGATAGTGAGACTGCATGGGTTCCAGTGTCTATAGTATCAGACAGGGATCTCAGATTTACTTTGAGGTTTTGGAAGAGTTTGCAGTCTGCTATGGGTACCAAGTTGAATTTCAATACAATATTTCATCCTCAGACAGATGGGCAGAGTGAGAGGACAATCAAGACTGTTGAGGATATGCTTCAAGCTTGTTTATTGGAGTTTAGAGGAACTTGGAATCAATATCTAGCTCTGATTGAATTTGTTTATAACAACCATTATCACAGTAGCATCGGAATGGCACCATATGAGGCCTTATATGGAAGAAAGTGTCGATCGCCTTTGTATTGGGATGAAGAGGGTTTGAGAATGGTTGAGAGCCCGGAGTTGATTCAGGATATAGTAGATAAGGTGAAATTGATTCTGAGTTGAATTAAAGCGGCTCAGGATAGACATAAGAGTTATGTGGATCAGCACCGGAGGGATATGGAGTATAATGTAGGAGACAGGGTTTTCCTACGAGTGTCACCGTGAAGAGGAGTGTTGAGATTCGGTAAAAAGGGCAAGTTGAACCTGAGGTACATTGGTCCTTATGAGATCATTAAGAGGATAAGACCTTTGGCATATAAATTGGCTTTACCGAATGAGATGTCTCAGTTGCACAATATCTTTCATGTGAGAATGCTCCGATGATACCGATCAAATCCGACACATATGATACCGGCTCAGGAGATTGAGGTTGCTAGCAATTTGAGCTATGTTGAGGAGCCGGTCAAGATTGTGGGATCACGGGTTAAGCAGTTGAGAAACAGGGTTATTCCATTGGCGAAAGTCCTATGGAGAAACCACTCAACTGAGGAAGCAATTTGGGAGACCGAGGAGCATATGAGGAGGCAGTATTCTCACCTGTTCGACCAAACAGGTAAGAATTTCGAGGATGAAATTTTTTGTTAGGAGGGGAGAGTTGTAACATCCCATCATTGATGGGAAGGATAAAATAGTAATTTGGAAAGGGTTAGGAGCGTTTTAAAATTGTTTTGCTATGTTCATGCATTCATATATACATGTGAATAGTAAATTTTGCACATGCACTCATGGCATTTCCCGGTATATGTGTCTCTAAATCAAAACCTAGGGTTTTGGAGTTCAAGTTGTCAATGGAGATAGATTCGTAGGTCCCCTTTATACATTTTTTTCGAGCTATTTAACTTGTGAATTTGGAGAAACTAAAAACATATAAGTTGTAGATACAGATTTATACTGTATCCCTGAATTTTTTTCACGAATTTAGGGTGAGCCAAACAAATGAAAGAGGCCCCAAATTGAAAGTGGTTAAGAATACCAATGAGATTGAAACACGAAATGAAAGCTAATTGTTTGAAGACATTAGAGTTAGAATTGAATGATGAGTTCTTCTTATGAAATGCTCTAAAATGTGTAATCTAAGTGTCATATAAAGGAAATTTTAATTTGATGAGTATTCTGTGAGATATGATTGAATAAGAAAAGGGTGTTGCTAACCTTAGTAACACAAAAGAGAATAGAAACAGGTCAGGATTATAAAAATCACAATAAATCCAAATTGCATATTTTTTTTAGCTGTCTTTGGATATGTGATACCCATGTGATTCTATTGGAAATTAAGTTTTGAATCACCTTAATTGGATGAGAAATGAATAAGTTATAAGGTTTTGAGATAGGAAGAATCCAACTCATGACCGAATATTAAGGCTGATTGTGAATGGGAGATTTGGATTCCTTATGAACGAATTAGAACATGGTCATATAAGAAAATTTGTGAATTTATGTGATAACTAGAGGTCTGGAAAGTTTGAAAGACATTGGACCTATGTATCAAAAGTTATGCCTTCATAAATGAGACCTATGCAGATGACTAAATTTTTCTTTAATCATATGTGTTAAGAAATGAGGTTTATGTAAGAATGACTAATGCGAGTATATGTAATTACTATGCATGTCACCCAATAGCTTGTAAAAGCAGACAAGGAATAGAACTAGAAGTTGTACTTAGTACCGCTCAAGTTCAAGAAAATTAGAAAAGAGATCAAAACCCTTGAAGCAGTCGAGGTGAGTATAATCATGCTACTATACTTATGTAGTAATCCTTTTCTTTTACCTTGCGGCTTGTTGAATTGTTCTCGAACCTGTATGATTTATTTGACATATGACTCCATGTAGTGAATCTAGCATGTTTTATGCCAGATTGACCAAATGATATTCAAATTCTTTGCATCTTCTGGTCCCCTTGTTATGTTGAACCTATTAATGAAAATTCTTTGATGAATCATGTTTTTCTTGTTAGCCATAATTGATGAGTTACAGGATACCCAGCTAATGGAGTATATTATCAGACCATGTGCACATAGGTAACCCGCCAGTGATGGGTTAGATCCAAGTCCTACCTGGAGAGGGCAGGCCTTCAGGGGCAGGGTTAGGCCAATCTTGTCTAGAATCAGAAAAGGGGAGATATGTCGTACTAGCATGCCTCTGTCTCTTCCTGAGAAATTCAGACAATCAGAACTCAGAAATGAGAAAGCTCAGAATTAGAAATCCTGTAGAACTCTATCAAACAAAGAACCCAGAATTCAGAAAGAACCCAAAACTCAGAAAAGAACCCAGAACCCAGAAAAAATTTCAAAAACCAGATTCATATTTTTTTAACAATTCATATTAAACTTTATTAGTGATACTCATGTGATTGCCGCATTTGAAATTTCTACCTATTCATTCATTGATATCATATATTGTTGCTTAGCATGCTACAGACCATTCTTGTGAAGCTAGCCTTGTGTTACCTAGCCTCACAAGCATGGTAGTATGTTTATATCTCACTGAGTATTGTTGTAGACTCACCTCTCACTATCATCATTTCAGGGGATTAGCAGATCGTACAAGAGAGAAATCTAAGCCTTTTGAGACTCGCTTGGACAATCGGACAAGTAATGTTTTTGGCATGATGTTTATTGCAAATGCTTATAGCTGCTCCATGGTTTGTCATAATCATTTGTACCTGAAACATATATGGATATGTTATGTTATTGAGAATGATTTCAGTTGATGATATGAGATGATCTTAGATTGGCAAATGATAAGTAGTTAATGTATGTGAAAATTGCAGATTTGGATCCTCACTTCTTACAACCTATTAAGCAGGTATAAGGATTAACCAGACAAACGAATAGGGCATACCGAATTTTCAGTAGAATATAGAAAAGTTAGGCCTACTACAGGTTTTAGTGACATTAAGCCTACCCATTCCCTAGTGCCGACACGGCCCAAAAAGTGCTGGTGGTGTCACAAACATTCCATAGAATCAAGGAGCAGACTTTTTCTCCAAATGCACAAAAGCATCCTAATAATCAGGTGGTATAGATAAACTACACTAAAAGGTCAGTAAGAGACTTACATATTTAAGTGTTGCATCTATATCTTTCTTTTCATTCTGAGCCAGTGTATAAAGTGCACCAAACACACCAGTTACAAATATACAAAATGCATTCAAAAGAGACATAAAGGGATTTAACGATTTATATTTTTGAACTACTAGCTACCTATAAATACATCTCGTTTTAAAACATTTAAAACTTCAATACTGAAAACTTAAAACCAACTAGATTCAATCCGAAGTTATTCACAAATGAACAGCGATCCACACCTCTTGTTTTGTCTTTCCTCTAGGACCCTTAGATCACTTTTTGCTAAAACATGATATATGAAACTTAATCAAAATATATAAACAAAAAATGCCAATATGAAATGTTGTAAACAAAGATTAAAATTTTTAATTCTTATAACACGAAGTTTGGGCACCGTAAGAAAGGTGGTATTGTGACTATGCATTCCTACAACCAAGATTAAATTTTCAATTGCTTAATCAATAATAGAAAAAAGGCCCTAGATCATTCAATATTCAAACAAGTTGGAGAAGATGAAAAGTACTTAACTACAATATGTTCTCTTCCAATATATACCACTACTCATCAAACCAAAAAACAAAAGGCACATAGTTGTCATAAATACTTACTCCCCTGATGCCAAGAAAAATACCTAATTAAAAAGTTTCTCTTAAGTAGACAAACATATATGCATAAGGTAATGACAACTTTTTTATGCAGTATTAACAGAAGGGCAGGACAAAAACTTTGCTTTAGAAGAACTTAGTTCATAAGAATGAAAAGGCAAGAAGAACTTATCCTTGAGTGAAGTATTTTACATAATAAATGCTATCTTAGAGATTATTGTCTATTTTTCCTAGAGATAAGAATTTCTGAGTATACCAAGCAGTAAAAAGTAAGGGAACTATCTTTAACCAAAATATGAATCGAGTTATCTTTCGCTAAACTTTTCCACGAAGCAAATAAAACAAATATTGCTAGTTTTGGACTGGAAAATGTCATATTCCCAATGGTTTTCATTCACTACTCCATATAACTTTAGGTTAGTATACATTTATTTTACAAGGGTTTTAGTGAATACTTTGCATGTTGGATTACTTACTTTAACTTATACATTTGTTAAAGATGAAAATCATAATATGTTATTGTTAATTTATGTTTTTTCCTAGTTAAGGCAACATCATTGCAAGTTCAACAACACTCTCTTTTCAATAAAAAACTAATGGAACAAATCAAGCATGATATCACCTTAATCAATCAATCAAGATAGTACTAAATCTAAACAAGTCACTTTACTAATCAAATTGCTGAAAAGTTTATCAAGTTACTAAAAACAACCAACTGTAGGTTCATATACCAGTTATGAATAATGAACTCGCTCAAGCTATAGCGGTCATTTTGTGAGAAGATACAAAATTACTCAAGATAAAATAAACCTATAAAATACAATAGATTGAATAGCTACATGAATAAAAAAAGTCACACATGAATGGCCATGGAACATGAAATAGAAAAGGAAAAAACAAACTAGCTTTGCTCAATTTCTAGAAGAAATGTAGAGAAACATTTTATCCATCACAGCCAATTTGAAATAATCAAGAAAAAAAAGAAACATCCTTTCCAACACTTAAACAATAGAATAGAACTAAACTCACTTAGGATTAAGCTTTCAAGACCTTGAGCCCTGCGCTGAAAAAAAGGAAGAACTAAAATATCCACAAAGAGAACAACTCTCTTCTTGCTAAAAATGATGTCTTTGGGTTCCTCTTTGCCTGCTCAAGCATTTACACTTGCTCTCTTCCTCCTCTTACCCTCTAGAACAACATAATTGTTTGAACCAAAACACACAGATCTCACAACCAAAAAGCTAAAAGATTTTAAAACATAAACTTTAGTTAAGCATGAACAATCATACCTCAGGTTTTGATGCCTTACAAAGTAAACCAAGAGTCCTGGCAAGATAAAGAGAACAAGAATCAAGAATAGAAAGATCAATTTTGTCGTGACATCTGAACAAAAACAAAGAAATGTGTAACATACAAGGGAAATGGAAATAAGAAAAGAGGAAACCGTCAATTTCTCATGCAAGCTACAACAGTTCGTTGTCACAACTGATCTGGTAATCTGAAGAATCTAGAGAAAATGAAAGTAAGACTGATTCTTTTAAAGAAATGAGAGAGACAATAATTAGAAAACGAGAGAGATAGTAATGAGGTTAGGCAAAAATTAAGAGCAAAATTGTTATTTTAGGAAAGGTAATTAGCTGATTGACCTGAAACATTGCTTACTATCAGCTTCTTATTTTTAGCTGATTAGGTTCAATCAACCAATCCAACCAGCCAATAAACAAAAAAATAAATAGATGTTTGAGGAAGTCCAACAGCGATTTTTAGTCAATAAACTAAAAATTAGTTGATCATTTATCAACCAAACAAGGCCCTAGTATGGCATAAGGATAGTATTTAAAAACTCTTTTCATACTCTAGCTCACAAACTAAACTCAATTGAGAACCTAGACTCTAAATACACAATATGTCAATAAGAAAATGAATCTCCGGACTAACATTTTGTTCAACTGCAACTATACATCTACAGTATGGCAATATATGTTAGCACTTTGCAATAATATATAATGCAATAGAATGATATGGTTGATTAGAATTGTAACCTCTAAGTGCTAACATATATTGCCATACCATAGATGATTGGAATTGTAACCTCTAAGAACTGAAGAAGCTAGATTTATCAGTCTTCAAGTTGATGATCAGTCACATTGTTCACTCAATATAGGGGAAATTAATTAAAGAATTTTTTAGTTGGAAAAAGGTAGAATCCAATCGTTAGAGGCCTGATTAAGGAAGTTAGCAGATCCTTAAAACTTGGGGTGATTTAATGGAATTGAAATATGATGATTGATGATTGACAATAAATTCTAGGTTAGAGCATATGTGAAAACACCAATTGAGGCTCCTAGTCTTTTAATTGTGCTTAATGTATCTCAAGATGAAAAAAAAGTGCTCTCTTTAAAAGAATAAAATTTCTCTTTTCATTTTTGTGTGTGTGTGTGTGTGTGTGTGTGTGTGTGTGTGTGTGTGTGTATAATAAATTTATTTTTATTAAAAATAAGAATATATTAATTTTATTAAAAACATATCAAATAGTTTAAAATGATAGTAAATTAAGTATTTTATCAAAAATTTATTATATCATATAAATGTGTTAATAAATATGTTATGATAATTATAATTATGTAACAATATATTTATACTCATTATCTATTAAGTAATTAGTTTTTATTCTTTAAAATATAAATCTAATAATAATTATTATTATTATTCAACATTAGTATTGAGTCTAACTAAACAAGAGGACAGAAAATGTTAATTATTATTTACTCCAAGTCTACCAATTTGATATGATATAAAACATTAATCACCATTGGTACTTAGTTTAATAGATTGATAATGGATCGAGGATTTATTTTTAATTATAAGTGCACAGTATAGCTATAGCTTGCATTGGTGAGTATGGGTTGATCCTACAAGGAATAATATTACTAGTACTTACCATCATTCTATTATCTACTCTAACAAATTAGGGTGATGAAAATTGATCAAAATGGAAGACATCAAGCAAGATAATATACCCCCTAGATCAATCTACACGCTTTTCCTCTGAAATACTGGACCACTGCATGTCTCCGTTACATTGCCAGCTTCCTCAACAAGCCTATCTATTTGGACCAAGCAACTGCTGATGTAACAAGGGTACAATTTGCACGAATATGTTTCCTAGTATGGTCTATTACTGCTTTACTTGATATCATACGAATTATAAGATTAAATGAGGACTTAGAACCTTTTGAAGATCATATTAAGGTTTCATATGCTTGGAAGCCACAATTAAATGTCAAGAAAGAATGGAAGCCAACAGGTAGGCGATTTACTTCAGGTACGTAGCGTATTGTAACGCTACACAAAATAAACTAGACCTACTAGTGTTTTTTGGTTTAATTTCGGCCTACACCTAATTAAACATATTTCATTGAATTGTTGTTCTTTTACCTCTCCCTGAACTGTTGGTCATATATTAATAATAAGCTCTGTTAACCCTAATTTTCCCTTAGATCATATTTAATTAAAAGACACTCGTTAATTAAACCTAGCCGCCGAATAACGTATGATACAAACTCTATATTTAATTGGACAATCGCATTACGAATTAGGAAAACAGACCAATCTAAGCAATAACTACATACGCTCGAGTTATTTAACCTAGGTTATGTTATCCCTAATGATTACGAGCCATTAGTCGCCATAAGCGAATTTCAACATAGAAATTACAAATTACATTGAAATTCTAACAATAGGATTTTTCATAAAAATAATCAAATAGAAAATCCAATCATTCTTACATAACTCCCAAATATTAAACATAAAATAACACAATCAATCCCTAAAGAGAGAAAGAAATAACAAATATAAAGAAGAAATGTTAAATCGGGTCATCGACGTCGATGTCATCTTTGAATCGATGTCAGAATGTCTAGCTTTCTATGAGTCTCCAAAGGATGAGAGGTTTACCCCTCCTTATTCTCCTTAAACCTCTCTTTAGGCCCCTTAAACTTTTCCCAAACAAAAACATAAGTTTTTACTGTCAAAACGATGCTTTTATACAAAAATATAGGGCTTCAGGGTAAGGTGACAATGTCTCACAGCCGTGAGAAACCTTGCATAGGCGTGAAAACCAATTATTGTCACACCCATGACACACCTCTCATGGCCATGACTTATCTGTCATGGCTATGAGATGTATCTTAAGGCCATGATCATATAATTCTTCATCTTTCAGCATTTTCATGTCTTCTCTTGCTCTAATCCTTCTTGTTCTTACTCCATCACTACAAGAAAAATGGATTTTAGTGATGGAAATTACCGATAGAATATCTACACATTCTGTCAGAAAACTTAGTTAGCGACGGAATTTACTGACGAATCAAGGCGTTAGAGATACATCCATCAGCAATAATTTGTGACAAACCATAGAATATATGTCACAAATTTACTAACAAAAATTTTGTGTACTGTGTGTGAATATACTGATGGTTATTCTGTGCTATATTCAGTCGGTAAATTTACTGATGGAAAAGTTATATCCATTGGTAAAATTACCTACGGATTTGGTATTATGTAGGTAAATTCTTATTGTTATGATCGATGGTTATTTGTTTTCCATTGGTAAATCGAATAGATTTTACCGATAAACTCTGTTTTTTCATTGGTAATTTTACTAAAAAATATTTTTTAAAATTTCCCTACATTAAATTTTATTTGATGACGTTATGATTGATGCATAATTTAAACAGTTATGATTTATCTATTGATAATATTTTGATTTATTTCAACATTTAATTTGTTAAATAGAAAGTTGATTGATGATATACAGTAAAAAGTATCTTAACTGATAATAAAAAATTATTTTGTACGTAATAAGTATTTGTAATTCATACAAAATGACCACAAGTATGTTATTCATTTGGTGACCACGATTTCTCTGATTGTTACGATGAGGTACTACACCTCCCCTTCAACTCATCCATCTTATTGCGAAGCTGAGTTATGTACTCCATCGACTATTGCAACTAAGTTGCCAATGTTTACACTGTGCTTCGAAGCTCATTGACTTCATTAGTTGTCAACCGCCTACTAGATATTGCTATACTGGATGTGGAGGATTGAAAATAACATGTATTCACAAATGAATCTAAGCCGAATATCCTTCCACGATGATCTTTACCACGCACTACACGAAGATAGGTTTGAGTCTCATCAACATCTATCTTTGAATACTTTCTTATATTTGGTCCTATCATAAGGCCATGTTTATGTTAGTAAGTGATAATTATTAAGCATTACTATTAAATCATAAATTTCACATACGTTTAGTTCTCCACATCGGGTGTTGACGAAGGTCACACTGTCATGCTTCTTAAGTGAGTGTGCAAAAAGAGTTGACGGGGTGTAGGTTTCGTGTCCATAGACTTTTCCTACATCAGCATAAATTGTTATAAGTGAACTACAATTTATAACATTATCATTCTTCATGATATACATATTTTCATTCAAAAATTTACACATCAAATTAAATTGAAATATACCAAAGTAAAAAAAAAATCAGAATATAAATGTAAAGTGTAGATACTTACAAGTCTCTCTGCATGCTCGTGGTGGGTAATAGATCCTCCAGTATGTATAGGAAGACTCTCTCCCCCCAATCCTCCACGTCTATTGGTAGAATTACACTCTGAAATGGACATTGCCTTGGGAGATGTCCAATATTGTTGCCAACTACTCCATATTTGTTCAAAAATATAAGGCAGTCGTACACCAATGTTATGTATCGTACCAACAAAGTCTCGATAATGTGTACTTGCTTGTCTCTCCCATGCTTTATAAACGATTGTGTCAAATTCATAATCTCAAAAAAATTCTTTTTGAAATAAAAGGAAAAATATACGATAATTATTATGATGTAATAATATTTATATAATAAATGTATAAAAATCAATTTAGAAAAAAAAGTTTTTTTAACCTCAAACTCCTCATAGTAAAATTCCTTTTTCGCCTGAGAGATATTCTTCCATATATAACCCTCAACATCAATCTTTTCCTTGAATTTGGATGTCATATTTCTTAAGCATGGTCTAAATGAAATCGACCTAATATTAAAACAATTAATTTTATACCATTTTTAAATTTAAACCTATAACTTAATTACAAACATATGGTGTTTCATATATTTTCACTTACATATTGTTGACAATTGTGATGTAAGTTCTTCCATCAGCTCCCTCAGCTCCAGGCTAGAGGTCGCCTCCTTCATCCACATCGTTTGCCCCTGATATCTCTATCGGTATAGGGGTGGTGGATGGTGTAGTAGTAAGTACGGAAGGTGATGCCTCATCTACAAATGTATTAGCAGCTGGAGTGACAACATCTGATTCGGTTGTAGTTGTAGAATATAATGCTTTACCTAGACAGTTAGTGTCTCCAAATTATGGTCTGAACCTTGGTTGCATTATATCTTTTTTTCTCTTTGGTGGCATACTTCAACTTGAAATTCATATCCCATCTTTTGAATTAATATTTCCCACTTTCATCTTGGTGTGTTTATGCTACTCTTACGACGACGCTATCAAACTTGTGACGGTAGTAATATCCGTCGCTAATTTTTCTGGGATGATTTTCCTCTATATTTAGCGACAAATATTAGTACCGCCATTAAATAAAAATTTTCCCGAAAATGTTACAATCAAAAATTGATTTTTTATCTCTAATTCCTACTTTTCTTGTAGTGATAGAAAAGAGTGTTAGTTATTAAAGAACCTAAAATAAGATTTTCTCTATGAAAAAAGATGAAGAAAACTTATGCTAAGTTAATTTGATTGAAACAAAAATATAAATTCCTTCTTTACATTCAGAGCATAGTTTTATATAGGCTTAATGCCCCAAGAATATAAAATTACTAAAAATTAAAATTTAAACCAACAAAAGATTGATTTTAATTTACTTCTGACTCTAACACCTAATTATGTTCAATAACTCTTTTTTCAAAGCTTGCTTCTCTCTTAAATCAGCATCATAGGCCTGACTTTGGCCTCTTGAAGTAACAAACTTCACTTCTTGTATAAATATCTACCTTTAAGTATTTGAGAGCTTTTTTGGTCTTCTTTACTTTACTCCTTATCAATGGTCCTCTAATGTCCTTCACTGAATCTTTAATAACATTTGGCATTTCGCATAAACTATTGGTAACATGTTGAAGCCGCTCTTCATGGTTTGGTTACTTTAAAACTTGTATAACTCGAGTAGATGCTTGATTTACATCACAAAAGCAATATGATAATTAGCCCCTGATACCAAGGTGTTAGAGATTACTATAGGATGTATTATGGCAAAGGAGTTAAGGAGGAAATTAACTTATGTACGCTTACGAATTGTAAGGAGTACAAGGTTAAGTTTGATAACGATGATGACAAACAACATTTATGAGGTTCTTGTACTAGTATATCTGATATGGTTCACAATCCTATCGAGCACCATTATTGTTATTTTTTAGACGAGAACTTGTTGGCGAGGAACAACAAACAATATTTTTTTAGTTTCTATACTTACATATATAACATAGTACATAGTTCTTTCAAGAACTATTATTACTGTTATTTGAACTACACCCTGTTGGTTAAGAAACAACAAATAATAGTTATATGGTTCTTAAACATATATAACTGACATGGTTTATATTACTGACATGGTTCATAGTTCTTTTAAGCGTCAAAGTACAAGTAACTTGTTAACTGAGACTCAAACTTAAGACTTTTGAATTAATAAATACATAAAAGACAAGTTTTATTAATTGAACCACACCTTGAGGACAATATGTAAGATTTTTTATAGAAATTTTGCATACTACATCCAACTTCTCAACACCACAACTTGTTTGTTGTGTATAAACTAAAGTGAAATATTACTCAATACAGTCTATGCCAACAGACTTTTATTGTATATTAATTTCACCCTCGACTTTCTTTTAGTAGATTGTTGATCCCACCACTTCTAGTCTCCTCTCTGAGATTTTTTCATAAGTACTATGACTTTAAAATAAAGGAGACACCAGTTCTCAGACTTTGAGGTGGTTTGGACTATATATTCTCATCATTTATTATATTTGGAATTGGAAAGGTTGACATGGCTATGGGTTCAAATTTAATGGTGTGTGATCTATATATATTCAATTTCATGGAATGAGATCTTGAAATAGTATGTATCTACTTGGACTAAAAACTTTCAAAATTGAATTTAAACCCAAGAAAGCTAATGTTAAAGTACTTTAAATAGCTAAGTTCGAGCACCTTACAGCTATGGAAGATGATACAAACTCAACTATGGTAATTGCTTGTAAAGAACTAAAATTATGATAGTCATACTAAAAAAGAACTGAAATCATTTTTTCAAAGAACAGACATTTAATCAAACACCTTACATCCATTAGAAATTCATCCCAACATCACAAATAAAATCACGTCTTGTCCCTTTTATCACTAACATTTATACCTTAAAGTTGTTTTCCAATCTCAAAATACACAAATAAACGAAAGTAATCAAATACCCAAATTAACTTTCATCCAATATATGAAAAAACATATAACAATGGTTACAAAAATACCTCCACCGGAAGACACGATGACAATGGTCGGAGAAGATAACGTCGACGAGCAGAAGAGGAGTCTATGACAGAGAAACCAGAGAAAATAAAATTGCCCGAGATGAGATGCAGCAGAAAGAAGCAAGAACGAGATCCAAGTTGGGGGCGGCGGAGAGGAAAATAACATTGTTTGGTGTTAAATTTACAGACAAAAAATTCTCTCGATAAAGTCAAATTTTTTTAATTCTGCCAACAATTCCTGCCTTATTTACCGATAGTTATTGTTGTTGGGACCCGATCCGGAAACCGGATCCCAACCGGAAACAGAACGAAAAACGGAACAAAGTACAAAGCGGAAACAAAAGCTTCTTGCTCAACGAAGAACGGAAAACGGAATCGAATGGAAACAGAAATTTCGGATCGAAATTTCGAATCGAAAAACAAAGTAATCGATAAAGCAAAACGAATAAACGAGTCGAAATCGGAAATCGAAAGAAC
>JANITW010000004.1:36112273-36129770 GCA_027564335.1 Erythroxylum williamsii | reverse complement strand
CAATGCAATATCCGAATGACATATATGAGACTTCATATATTAAGCATCGAAATTCTACAAATAACTATGTCCAAATCGCAATAAAGTGTTCAGCACACGGTTAAACTATAACCATGCTAATCTAGTTATACAGATGCAATCTCTAACTCAGAGTTTACACAAACATAACTAAACTTCAGACACTATATAATTACTCCCCTTTTAAGCTACCGGTGAACTCAAACCATTGCTACATTTTCAGGAGGAAATGGTGTTTAGCTACGCATGGCTTCGGACTTTCTCACAACTGGTGAAGATTGGATGTCTTCCATGGTGGCAGAAGATACTGACGGTGGAGTCGAAATGATGGTGATGATTGAAGATGATGAAAATGGAAAATGATGATGAAGGGAATGTCGTCTCCGCTGCCTCCTAAGCGTCTTCGAAGTATATTCGTCTTTTGACCTAAAAATAGCAAAGTTTATAAATGATGGACGCGGGTTGGGTCAAAACAGTGAGGGACATTTCCAAATGGAGTCCAGGTATTTATCTGCTCACCGTGGCGAGATGAATTTTAGGCGCCGCGGTGTGTTCTTCTGGTCTTCTCGCCGCGGCGTGTACTTGTTGGCATCGCGGCGTGCAGCGTTTAATCTCGTCGCGGCGAGGTGCTTCGCAGGTACCACAACGTGCTCTTCTTTGTATCCTCGCCGCGGTGAGATAAGTTTGAGGCCGTGACGTGTCTTCCTGGGTTGCACACATCGTGGCGTCTACTTGTAACACGTCGCGGCGTGCTCTTCTTCGGATGCTTTTTGACTCTTCTTTTCCCCTACAATATAAAACAACAATTTGTAGTATCAATTGTCCTCGAAAAACTTATGATGGAATTAATTTCAATTTATAACAATTTTGCTATCAAATTGTATAAAGTGTGATCTCATATAAGGAACTAACTAAAGCACAAAAATCACAACTAAAGATTCAGAAAGTATATTAAGGATAGCAAAAATGTAGCCAATTTATTTAATAAACTTGGGCTCAATCATAGAAACACTGTATACTTCCATCAACAGGTCATCTCTAGGAAATACAATAACAGAATCCTCTCCTTAATGCATAGAAATCAGTTTTGAACCTCCCAAAACTCCCTGTTACATAGTGCATATGATTATTTTCTTAAAATTTAATAGCTCCTTCACAGGCTACATCTTCTAAGGGAGTTCATGTAATGTCAACTAACTCAAATTGAAGCTAAAGGGCTTACTCATCCTGTTAGCATTCAGCAGATTGATATAGTGTTGAAACCCCTCAGCCCCCATAAAGCCCCTAGACTAGATGGATTCAACCCTATTTTCTTGAACAAGGCTTGGCAGCTCCTCAAGCCTATAGGAATAGATGTTATCCTTGAATTCTTCAACAAAGGAAAGCTCTTGATAGAATTTAATAGTACCTTTGTTACTTTGGTTCCTAAACTAACTTTGGTTCCTAAACTTGGGGAGTATGTCACCTTCTCTAATTTTAGGCCCATATCTTTTAGCAACACCGTATACAAAATCATCATAAAGGTGTTAGTGCAAAGGTTGAAGACTATTCTAGCCAATTACAATGATTTATCATAGGGGGCCTTCATTCCTGGTCATATTATGGGAGATAACATAATCCTTCTACATGAACTTACTAAATCCTATGGCTCCATAAAGGGGAGGAAGAATTGTTTCCTCAAAGTAGACATTTGGAAAGCTTCAGTAATGTTGATTGGCATTTCATCCTCAATCTTTCATTCAATGGATAGTTGAACGTGTCACTACTTTTACAGTCAAAATCCTCGTGAATGGACAACCTAGCATGCACTTTAAAAGCTCCAAGGGGCTTCAACAAGGTGATCTTTTCGCTCTTATTATGGAAGTGTTTAACAAAACTCTAAAGGTTGTAGTTGCTTGCACTAAAGCTTTTAGATATCACTCTAAATGCTCCCACCAAAAGATTATCAACCTCAAATTTGTAGATGAATTGGTATTGCTTTTTAAAGCTGGTCCAATTTTAGTCTTTGCTTTGATGAAAGCACTTCAAATCTTTCATAGTCTCTTAGGGTTGGAGGATAATTCTACCAAAAACAACCTTTTCTTGTCCAAAATTGCTTTGGGGAGTACACAAGAGCTACATTCTATCACTGGTTTCAATCATCAATCCCTCCCGGTAGTGCACTTCAAAATCCCTATTACTAGTTCTAACCACACTATTGTTAATTTCCAGTTGCTGGTTAAAAAGATTAAGAGCCAAATTAATCATTAGAGAACTAAAACTCTACTAATAGCATGAAGACTATAACTCATCTCTTCTGTATTAATCTCTTAAAAAAATTTTGCTGCACATCTAGTCATCCTAAGAAAATTATCAAACCATCAAGAGGCTATTCAATAAATTTTTATGGAACAGTGTTGAAGACTTTGTTAAGCGGGCTAGAATGCAATAGAAATATATACGTCTATTTAAAGAAAAGGGAGGGCTTGGTGTCATCTCATTGAAGTTGCTAAATACATTGATGTTGGCCAAAAGATTATGGAGGCTAAAGATGGATTAACAAGCTCTTTGGGGTCAATGTATGTATATTATCTTCATAAAGGGTAGAAGCATATGGAGTCTTCAAAGCAAGCCCGCTTACTCACCCAAATAAAGAGCCATTCTAAGCAAAAATGAACTTATAAGGCAAAAAAAATTTACCCTTCTTAGAGATGGCACCACCACTCATTTCTAGTTCGATAGTCGACTATCTTGTGGCTCATTATACAATCTGTTGGAAATGGAGAGACTCAAAACAATTCTGCATCCAGAGATAACCGTGGCTCAAGCTCTTGATGATAGGAATATATTCATGCAGTTCCCTACCCCATCTATTAAACGTTACTTCAAACAAATCCATATAAAGGAGATGATAGAATTATCTGCCAACTATCTAGGAATGGGAGGTTCTTTAGTAAAGCCTATCATGAATTTCTTCAAAAACAACACTATTTCTTCGTTACACTAGAGTGATATGCGTAAAACACTTCCACCTGAGGGCTGCGCTTATTTTGTGGTTAGCTATGCAACTACATCTACCTACAATTGACAAGCTAAAGACTTTACTCTGTATACCAAATCAATGTATACTATGTCGAAGGGAGGAGGAAAGTCATGAGCACCTCTTTTTCCAGTGTGATTTTCTAAATACTAGCTGGAAAATGATCCTACATCAATGTTGTATACTGAATGTGTCCAGCAACTGGAGCTCGTTTACTTCTTGGTGTAACCAATTTGTATACAAGGGGCCCTAAAAGATGGAGTTTTTGTAAAGCACTATCCTTCCTTGTCAAGGCTATTTAGGATTAAAGGAATCTTCAAATCTTTCAAAATAAAGGCTCAACCAAGGAACAATTTCTTAACCATCTATAAGTGCATATCAGAGAATACTTTAGTCTTCATACGCTCAACTCCCCTAATCATGATTGTTGGTCTAGAGCATGGAACGCATGTTAAACTAACTTACTAACACTATGATTTTTTGGGCTCTTAGTTTATTCTAGAAACTTTCTAAAGCTTTTTATATAGCTTGTGTAAAACTTTTGATTGCTTTTAAGGATTAATTCATTACATTTTATCAAAAAATAAAAATAAAAATTCAACTATAAACTATAAACTGTAAACTGTAAACTAAAAAATAATAAATTAATGCAATTAATTAACTAGAATGAAGATTAAACTAAGAAATAACCAAAAAAGATAGTGGTACTTGAAATTCGAATCTTCCTAGGACTTCTCACGCAATTAGGAGTTTAGGACTTCACTCATCAATTTAATCCAGAGTTCATCAAACTATAAAAACTCCTTAATTATGCTAATATCTTTCTTAAGACTATCAACACCTAATATTAGATTTATTAATTGAAATCTCTTTATAATCCGAAAGATTTATGTTGACATATCTCTAGATGTGTACGTAACTCCCTTCAATTATACTAAGATCTATTCATACATTGAATTTCTCAAACTCAATTGCATGAAATCAAACATGAATTAATACTCCATTAATAATATAAATAAAATATAATTGAATATCAATGAAACTAAAGAATAAATTAAATTAAAGTTAATCACTACAAGGTCTATCCTAAGGTTCATCTAATCCAAGTTCTAATAAAGATTCAGCTCCTAATCATAGAAGGCAAAACATCAAAGCTAAAGGAAAACCAAAAAAAATCAAAAGAAACAAAATGAAATTGTTTTTAATCTTTGTGAAATTCACTTTAGATCAATGAAAATCAACTTTGAATGTGTTTCTTACTTGTTCTTTGTTCTTTATGTCATTTTAGGTCATCATTTTGTTTTTCCTGAGCCTTTCATTTGCTTTTCCTCTTAATTTTACCCTTTATGATTTAAAAATTAGGGTTATGGGTAGTACACAACCACCAAACACGAGTTTGTTAGTGGATATATTGATTAAAAATGACAAAACTCTCAAATTCAAAATGAACGAGGGCTCAAAATGTGAACTCAAACATCAACACCAATAACTTCTCAAAATTAATAAACTAATTTGTATAAATTACACATTAAGTATTATAATGCAAATTAAGTATCCATTCTTAAAATTAATGAACTAAATTGAAATAAACTTAATCATCAAAACTTATAATTATTTAATGAAATAAATCAAATCACAATCACAACTAAACTCATAATGAATCATCTTGATCAACATCCTCTTTAAAACAATTTCTCGAATGATTCATTATTAAATAATTACAACAAAATTGACTACTTGACTACTAAGTCTCTCCCCCTTACTTTAGTTATAACTTGTCCTCAATGTACAAAACATACAAAAACAATGAAAAATATGAAAACTAATAGGAGAAGGTGAAGATAACTAGTGCTTCCCTCGTAGTAAAAGGTTTTTTTCTTTGGCTTTTCCAATATTGTTAACATCCATCTAACAAAGGTGAAATCTTCTCTAGTCTAATGTAAGGTGATGTTACCTTCATAGCCTATGGAATTACATCAAATCTCAAATAACAAAATTAGGACCTTAAAACTAAGATATGAAAATAACTAATCTAATAATAAAAATTATACAAACTACTCAATCAAAACAAAAACACCTAACTATTGGGTTACCTCCCAATCGACGCTGCTTTATTAGTCTTTTGGTTGGACTTCTTAACAAGTCCTTTCACAACCTGGATCTATAATCAATGGTTTGCTTCCACCCATTTTCCCATATTAGGATTCACTATCCTACAAATAGACCACTTGGTATAAGATAATAAGGATATAAGGTATCAAATTAATAAAACCAATTAAATATTTGTCAGACACAAAATTAACTTAAGAAAGAGAGCTATCAAAATAATTTGTTTGTCACCAACTTAATAAAACCAAGTGAATCCCAACCTTATGTTATCAGTTTAATATAATGTTTTTCGTTAAATCCTAGCCTATCATCAAATACATTGTACAAGAAAGAGAGCTATCAAAATTATTTGTTTGTCATCAACTTAATAAAACCAAGTAAATCCCGACCTTATGTTACCAATTTAATATAATGTTATAATAATTTTTATTAATAATTATTTTTTATTAATTAAATATAATATTAAATCAAATTATTCATAATTCTTATTAATAATTAATGTATCAAATAATTAAATAATATATATTTAGTTGATACTAAACTAGATTATGAAAAAAAAAACTATTTTTTATGGTTTTTCATAAATTTTGGTAAACAGGAAGAAACATAAATCAAAATTTTAAACAAACATTTTTTTTTACTGAATTTGAAAACGAAGAAACTAGAAATAGAAACGAATAAGCTCTTAGTTAATAGTACTTGCATGTACTCTTCGCTTTTTAAAAAAGGGGATAGGGGGTTATATATTTCTATCATTTTGGTTATTAAAATTTTATATGTCTAATAAAATGAAAAAGAGAGCATGGTGATAATAAAACTTGAAAAATGTTTAGGGAAATAAAAAAGAGAAAATAGATATTAGTAACAAATTATTGTGTATCTTTGTTTACTGAGCTCCACCAAGTAAGCAGAAAAATGTTAAGACTTGTGCCCCATTAAAAAAAATGAAGAGCATATGCTTTAAGTGCTAACGAACTTTAAGTTTATTTAAATATAAAGATTAATTTGAAAAAAAGACTAAAGATGTAAAATGCAGTTTAAGACAAAAATTGTTTGATATTTAGGCAATGATTATGTTGTACAAAGCTAATAAGACAAATTAGTATAACTGAAATTAGCTTGGCCCTTTTTTATTAAATTAATTAAGATTGGGCAATTATTTTATAATGATGAAACTTGTAATTATTTGTTTATGAAGAAACTATTGGGTACATGTGATAGCATAGAAACCACATGCTTTTACTTGATATCAAAGCCAACTGATAATATCGATCCAACCATTTACAGGTCCACTTCTAGTAGTTCTAACTAACCAGAAAAAAATGCATCTTTGACTTAAATACGAGATGAATCCTAATCCTAGCATTTTGAAATGGCATAAGTTTAATATTTTTAATTAGTAATATGGATCTCACGCGACCATGTTGTATAATGAAACCAACTTCCAAGAAAATAATTCACTTTCTTTTTTAAAATATTTGTAGTTCATAATCAAAACCAACCTAAATAATGTTAGTTAATCCTAGTAATTTTAAAAATCTGATCACAAATCTATAATCAAAATGACAACTTCTCCTCCCGTTCATCCTTGGTTCTCTCTTTATCTTTATTCAATGGTTTTCTATATTTCAAGTCTTCTCTCATCATTACCATTATTTACATGCCCTCATCATGAAGGAAATCGCTGCTTATTTGCTTAGTTACAGTAACCATGAAACAGAGGAAGAACAACAGTCTCTCAATTTTAAACACAGTTCAACCACGAAGCCTCAAAAGTTGAATGTATAAAGGAATCATCCAAGATCAAGGGGCATTTTTATTAACATCCCCCGGTGCATTTTCACCCGATTTGCTATTCGTCTCCTCAAAAGTTGGAATTGGTACTTGTTTGCGGGATATAATTTAAACTTAAGAGTCCATCATTTGAAATATGTAAAGAAAATATTTCTTTCGTAACCAAATAGGTTGGCGTGAGTAGTTCAACACTCTCATCCTTTAATCAGAATTTTCGAGTTCGAGTCTTGGAAATGGAAAAATCTGTCTGACCAATATTTTACCCCTTACGGGCTGATCCAGTGCGAGCAAAGATTAATCTGAGAGTAGATGACTTAAAGGTGTCTTCTCATAATTGAGACCCTCCTAAAATACCTTGTGAGCTAACAAAAAAAAAAGTTTCTTTCATAACTTGGTCCAACTTGTCCTCACTAAGCGCGTGGATGACTTGACTCTAGATGAAAGCAGAAGATGAACTATGTATTCCTCCTATATCATTTACCATAATGTTTTTTTTTTGGGGATAAAATGCAATGAATTAAGCCTTAAATGCATTCAGGAGTTTTACACAAGCTATTGAATAAGCTTGATAGAGTTTGCAGAATACACTAATGAGTTAGTTGACCATAATGTTGACCTCACGCTTTAACCCAATTTTCAAACATTGAGTTTACATGCAGTTCTTCAAGCTTGAAAGAGCATATATTTCATCGCTACGGTCTAATTTACGATCATCGCTTACAAAATTAAGACTCTATTCCAAAGGTTAATTTTAATTAAATGTAAAATTATTATGATTATCATTATTTAAGTTAATTAACATTGATTAATTTAATTATACCTTTAAATTATAATCAAATTTTTTAAGAATTTAAGTTATTTTCATTTTTTTAAATAAATGCAATTATATCACATGGCATAGACATGATAATGTGAAACCTACATTATCAATTAAGACTTCATTTTAAATATTTTACAAATAACCTACATTATCAATTAACAAGCATTAAACACAGACCATGTCAGTATTAATAGAAAAGATTGCGAATAAAAGCTCAACTTTATTCAAACTTTAATCTTCATTTTCAATATTTTACAAATATTAGTCTCCGTTTTAAGTGTTCCAAAATATCAAAATTCAACATATATTTTAATAAAAATCTTAGAATTAAAAATATACCTTTTTACATAGCTAACTAGCCTCTTCAAGATAATGTGGATTGCAGGGCCTACTTTCCTAACCTGAATTGAAGTGCTCTTGAATAGGTTGGCTCCGCCGGTTAGACCACCCAAGCTAACATTTACCTCAACGGCTTTCAAAATTAAATGCGAAAACAATGAAATTGAAATAGACCATATAAATATGAAAAATATTTCCGTACATTGGATTTATAAGGCCATCGTGTGTATCAAAATAAGCGATTATCCACACTCATTTAGGTATCATCAACAAAATCTGGAGGATGTCACCATACTACAAAGTCCATCTTTCATAGTCGACCACTATAGAAAAAGGTAACCCTTCTCCAGACTCCAAACAGGTTAGACAGGAATAGACAAGCCCTTCTTCGCCATACTATCTAGTACATCATTCAGAGCTTGACACAAACCAACAATCTGCAGTGAAGAAACGCAAATATGTTTACAGAAAATATCATTAAAATATGTGAGAAATCAGTTCCAGTTGGACCTAGATTTAATCCCATTCTCGAAAATATTTCATCAGTTTGTTCAATCAGTGAGGAGAAACACCTGTTGATCCCATTGTTGCAACTCCTCCGTGTCATCCTCAAAGTGTATGACAGCTTCCACCTGTGTGTGATCAACAATTAAGCAATAAATGAAACAAAATATTTTCCACATTCACAGATAACTGTTGCAATTACAAACACGGGAAAATCAGAATGCAATCTACAGGCAAACAAGCTTCAGACTGGCCATGAGCACTCAATTCCATGTAAATTATGAAGGTTAGCAAATAGCCACATATGAAACCTCAAGAAACCAATCTACGTAAGAGCACAGTAGAGATCTAGAAACCCTCAGCATTTAGCAAGTCACACCTGATCAATCGAACCCCTCATTCTATCCTCATAGATCATTCTTGATGCTATTTTCTCTGCCTGCAAAGATGGAATAAGAATATGCTTACTTTAAAGGATAGAAATTAATTTTTATCTTAACTGGAAATATGAGCAAACACGATGTTCTTCAAAGATCAGGATAGAAATGCACCTTATGTGGAGGAATTCCCAACAAGGTGCCCAACTCATCAAAACTATTAGTCCGACAAAAATAACAAGATGACATCAACACAAAGTCATACTTGAAAACAAAACGTCGAAAGAAATATAAAAAGACTCCTCTCCAACCTTATATTTGTGTAAAGTTTGCTTGCACTTAGAAGGTTGTGTTCAATCATAGCCCGATCAAGTACAGTAAAATTATCAGGAAGAAGAGCTTTCTGTTAAACCAGAAAGATAACAGATCATTTTACTTATTTCCTGTGGATGAATGCAACATCAAAAAGTATAAAGATTTCTATAACCTGATGTGCTTTTAACTCTTGAGCAAATGCATCAATTTCTGGTCTCCTCAAAATTCGCTCCAAATACACCTAAATTTTCACATAAGGATCCTCTATAAGATCTTGAAACAATTGTAAAGGGAGAAGGGAAAACAAAATCATAACATATTTATCCTCTCATATGCTCAACATGCTCGATTAGAAAACATGAATCCATGCCTGTCTCATGGGAGAGAGAGAGAGAAATGACCAACCTTCTGCAATATAGGATAAATTTTCAGCTTTGAGCACCGTTCATCCTGAACCACATTTTTCACATCCTAATAAATGAGCATCCTTGCAAATGTAACAGATAAAGATATTGCCCACACAAAACCTTCAATAATTGTAGTATTTTTACCTTGTATAATGTGGCTAGAACACGAGAACGTTGAGGACCTGCAGCAGCCAAGATTGTACAAGTAACAGCAGCAGATAAAGCTTGCTCCAATGCTTCCTCATCAATTGTCCTAAATAAAAGATAAAAGCAATTGATCAATGAACTCGATAAAGTGGGATGGACAGTTAAAAGTACATAATATCTAGTGCAAGAAGAAAATTTTGATTCCGGAAGACAATAGCCATAGATGAAGCTTGAAATAGATGCAGAAAAATGAGTTCAATGGAAAAGAGGTGCTAGAAGTTGGAACTAGTTAAAATCCAAAGCAGAAGACCCTTAATATGAAAGATCAAATTTGCAAATGGAAAATACAAATCACAATATTCTCACAAAATCCTGATAATTCCAGGTGCAAAAGCTGCAACTTCACAGAAAAAAAATTTATATAGCAAAAAACCAAATGACAGCATATCTAAGAAATTGTTCCGAATTCTATTCCCCATAGTAACAAAAAATCAAAGACTAAGGGGATAAATATTCAACTTTTACGTACTCATCTCCAATCTGTCTCTTCTCAATTTGAGATATGTCATAATAACGCAGTGCAGCTTCCAAGAATTTCCTCTTTAAATCCAAGATCCTTGCATAGCAGACCTTACAAAAAACAAGAATAAAGCAAACCACTTCATCAATATTAAAGCCGCTACCCTTGTACACAATGTGCACTGATACAGGAAAACGTCAAACCTTGTACTGCAAATTCAATACTTCATGTTGGCTATTGCTGACCAAAAAGGAAGCCTTATTAATGAAAGCTTCGGCATTAACTGAATCATCATCCTGCAAAGCTAAAGGGTAGTTATCAAAATAGGAATTTAAGTTGTGCTGTTCCCCAAAAGAACACAAATGACTTGTACTATTAAACTAAGGTCCCTGAACCAGCAGTCAGCTAATAGCTCACATTTGGCTTCAAGTAGACTTCCACTAAATACCACCACATCCACCATCTAAACTATTACTATCACGTCAACAGCTAATGTTTCCTTTAGCTTGACTTTAGCAACTTTCTTCAGTCACACGCAGCAATACTAGCTGATAACTACTAGGCTCAAATAAGAGGACCGTTGATTTATCGTTCTAAGTTTAATAGCAAAACAATACCTCTAGATATAGACGAGCGATCTGGACACACTTCGATAGCCTGTATGTATCATCAATACCCCTAATGGAGAACAACAGCCAGAGATACGCAATCAATATAGCAATTAAAAACTATGCACCACAAGCAAAGCAACGTTTCATTATTAAAACAAGAAAGAAAATGAGTTCTATACTCAAACCTCATTCCAGAATCTAGGTCAATACCGCTAAGCATCTGAGCTGCCTTTGACCACTGCCGTTCAGATTCGTACTGTTCCGCAAGTTTCTCTCTAATTACCAACACCTACATTTCACAGAACACTAAGTTTTCGCCCTACTTTCTAAAAGCTCACTTAATGAAGAAACAGTAAAAGAAAAAAGAAACCTGTTCTTCGAATGAAACTACACGAGGCTGAATCTGGTTAAGTGTATAATGGGCAATTTCCTTTTGATTCTCCGGCCCCAATCTCCCCAACTCCTGAGAAACACTCTGTAACAACTGCCTCGACACCACCAGTGGTACATCATCGGACAACACTACAAGTCATCACCTTTTACGATCAAAATTGAAGAAAGGCATGAGTAGCTTACGGAGGTGAGAATAAATAAAAAATACCGTGATCGATGAACTTCTTAGCCTTATCAACATCGGTGGATGAGATAAGGGAGGCGAGAATGTGCTTATACTGCTCGATCTTTTGCCTCTGATCGGTAATAGCCGATGCACTGGCAAACGCATTGTCCATGGCTCTCTCTAGTGGGTTTCAATTCTGCGGAGTCCAAATACCTAAAATCCACAATACTTAAGAGGTCTCGCAAGTTTGCTTAGACTGCGACAATCTCTCTGCGGAATCTATTTATAAAAACATGTTTATATTTAGCATTTTAAAATTTTATTTCAACCGAAGGTCCACTCTATTAACTGTCTATCTTAATTTTCGAGACGCGAGATGTCTCAAGTCTTAAGGATAACCACTCACGGTGATTGGATAACAAAATACGAAGACCATATATCATTTGAATATTATCAAGTACTCCTTTATATTTAAAATAAGTATCTTTTAAAAAAAAATACACTTATTAAAAAAATTAGTAAAATGTTTGATATACCCTTATTAATTGCAAGTTGAATTGTCTTGAAAATGTAATCTGTAAATTTAGGATGTTAGAGAAATTAAAGGATAATTTTGAAAATAAAATTATAAACATGTTTAAAAAATCGTGAACGACACTTATTTTAAATAATTAAAATTTCTTTAAAATGACACTTATTTTAGATAGGATGAAGTATCTATTTTTCATTTCCGACCAATAGACACTCGTATCTTCTCTTTCTTTTTTAAATTTGTATGCAAATAAAATGTTTTTTATTTTTAAGGAACTAATTGATAAAAATGGGTGGATGTAACGTGCCAAAAGCTTTTGTAGTTATTATTGATTTTTGGATGGTATATAAGAGATGAGTGAATTTTGTGTGTTTATTTTTATTTATAAATTATTTATTTTAATAAATAGTTATAAAAATTGTATAAACCAATTTAATAATAAAAAAAGAGTATGAAAAATAAAACTAATTTATTCAATAATTATTGCTCACGGTTCCTTCTCCAAAATTTGTTACCTTCTCCATATGTCTTCTTTATTAGTAATAAAGAAGGACCATTCATATTGTCTTATGTTGTCACAAATTAAGAACAACTTTTACAAACCTTGTTTAAGATCAAAATAATTTTTTTAGTGATTACACAATCGTACAATTCAAAAATACTCTCTTTTGTCTTACACTAGTAAACAATTAATTAATAATGGTTATAAGAAATGTTAATCATTGAACATCTTCATAAATTATTATTCTCTTTTCATAGGCCTTATGAACTTCTTCATTTGCTTTTGTTTGTAGCACTTGTTTTTTTAGTTATTTTATTTTTCTAATCATTTTTGTTTTATTTGCTTATTTGTTTTCTCATTTGTCAGTTTATTTATTTACTTACTTTTTTATTTTTATCTCTATAGTTATTTGTTTATTTATTTAGCTATTGTTTTGTTTCAACCATTTTCAAAAACTCATTTTTTATGTGGGTCTATCGGAAATAATCTTTCTATTAATTATAAATAAGGCCGCTTATTTTTAGACGCCTCCAAACTACTTATTTCAAAATCTACTATCATTCATAAATTGGTTGTGTATATATATAATATAAATGTATCAAAGTTATGAGAAAAAGGATACAAAAACAAAATCAACAAATTAGTATTATTGAGGTTTTAAGATCATGGTCGTCACATTGCGATTATAAGTAATATAAGTTAAATTACAGATTATAAATGTTACAATCATGAAATATTTAAATTGTATTATATGACTTAGTAATTGATATGTCTTACAATTATATATTTTATGTTGTAATAGTTTAATAATTTGTATTATTAATATCATATAGACTTTAGAAATATATATATATCTATATATATAATGTAATATCATAAAATGAAATAAACTGTTAATTTTTAACATTTTGAAAGATTATATTAAGATATAGCAATGTTTACAAAAGGAAAGGTTTACATTATTCTGGATTTTTCACTCTTCTTTTACAATATCATATTTTTTTATTACATTTTTTGCTTTTATTTTCTCTCTCTTCTTTCACATTCTTTCTCTCATCTCACTCGTTCTTTACTTTTTTTTTGCATAAAGGGAAAAGAAAACATCGAAAACTAAACGAGTCGGAGGAAACTGATCCCCGACATATCCTCCAAAAGGAGACTATGGTACCCTGAGGGTGGTACATCAAAATAAGTAACGCCTATGTCGTCCTGACGTGCCGGGTCAGCAAGTCAGTCTGCGCATTTGTTGCTCTCTCGGTATATGTGGCGATGAATAACAGACCAATTTCGGTTTAAGAGTTCCCGGATACCCATGACAAGAGGGATGTCCGACTGAGAGTGGGAGGTCACAGAAGACAGGAGCTGGTGCACCCCCATCGAGTCCACTTCTATTTCAATCCGACGGAAGCCCAATCGCCAAGCTAAGGAAAGGCCAGTGTAAATGGCCCAGAGTTCCGCTAACTGCGCCGAGCACCACCCTATGAGTTAGGAGAACCCACCTCACCAACTACCGTCACTGTCGCGGATAAGACCACCAGCTGAAGCCGTGACGTAGAAAGCATTGAATTTTATTGTTTCCAAATGGTTTGGAAAATTGTTACAAGTTTTAATTGAGATAAGAAATTAAGAAAGATTCTTAAATTATACATATATAATCGAATTTTTCAAAAATCGTAACTCTTGATCCTGAACTCTAAATTTCGATGGAAAGATAAAAGAAAGCTCTACAACTTCCATGAAGAACTCAAAAATCAATTTCATCTCTAAAGGGGTTAAAAACCCAGTCAAAGTTACTGCCCTGCTAAACATCACCTAAACAATCATGTGAAGGGATCGAAGTTCAATTTAGCCCCTAAGGTATTCAATTTCTGTAGTGAAATTTGAAGTAATGTTCAGTCTCGATTTTGTGATGGTCTGATAGTATTTTGGCCATAACTCCTTCGTTTCTGATCCGAATTGAGCGTTTTTGGTGGCGTTGGAAACGTAAGACATAGACGAACATTTCTCTAGAAGGAAGTGTTACCAAATTATTTTGTTTACCTACTAAAAATTAGGAAGCAAGATGGCTATTTTTAAAATGAAATGTGCAGGGGCAGATTTGGAACATCACTTAAAGGGGTAAGAATGTAGGCTTTGATGGAGGGGCTTATTGGTCTTTTTGCCATCATTTAATGACATGGCAAGGGATTGAAGGGTGCTGTCGTTTTTACAAAGGGGAAGCACGAAAATTCCAGAACAAAGCAAATGAAAGAAAGAAACGTTGAAGAAGAGAAGAGAAGGTGAGAAGCATTCGGTGGAGATGGCAAAGGAGAAGAAGAAGACAGCTGCATATGGGTTCGATTTTTTGGGGTTTCCTAGAGGATTTTGATGCTTTTCAAAGGGGAAGGAAGCAAGAAGAAGATGGCTTCCTTTGGAGCTTGATAAATTCGAAAATGGAGGAGAAAAAGGTAAGAGAGAGAAAGTTTTGATTTTGAAATTTTTTGATGAAGTCTTGGTTTAGATAGCTTGATATTGTTATGGATTTGAGATTTATAAGGTTGTTTTTAGTGATTATGCTATGATTGATGGTTAATTTTGAATTTTATGAATTAGGGTTATGCCCAATTTTATAAATTGGGGATTTTCGAAATTGTTGAATTAGATAGCTTGGAAATATGATCAATTGGTGAATTCCTAAGTGAATTTTGAGGATTATGATTTTTATGATGTTGAATTTGGGTATTTGTGGTTTAGGAAAATTTAATTTGGAAGAGAGAAGGAAGGATTGGAGAAATTGATGATTAGGACAAGATTCAAGCATGGATTCGAGGTGGGTATCATATTTATATTTTGATTTATAAGCTATATATGAGTTTTCGAAAAATAAAGAAAGCAAAAATTGGATTTTTGATAAATTATTGTTTATGTAAATGTTTGAAAAATTATGATTAATGTTTGAAATTATGATTTCCGAATGATTAAAGTTATTGTTTTAAAATGATTTTGATAAAGTGATAAAAATTCTGAAATTTATTGTTTATGACTGATTTGATAAATTATGAACATTGTTGCATTCTTGTATTTGATTGATTAAGAATTACTATGTGAATTCTGATTATCGCTAATATATTGCATTCTTGAATGTTTGAGGATATGACATATGAATTGGATTGACTTGGTGACATTTTTATTGAAATTGTGAATGACATTCTATTTGAATATGACATGCGTATGAAAAATCAAGTTTCGAAATGTGCCTTCGGGCAATATGATTTTCAAGCATGAAATGTGTTATATGGGTTTGGTTAGGACCCATAAGTTGGAGTCAGTGCACTATCTTGTTTTTAAAGGCTTCTCCCGCCTGCCCACAAGTGGCACTGGAGCTTCGATTTTGGACTCCCATAAGTTCACGGCTACATCGAACTGCTATGCGGGAAGGTGTAATACGTTTTGTTCACGGCTGCACAGGACCGCTATGCAGAAATGTGCAGTACGTTCTATTTTTGGACCGACCCAAACCGTTTGATATGTTATGTGCTTTTTGATTTTTGTCAACATTTGTGGTGCATTGATAACGTGATGCATTCATGTTTTTGAAATTGTGCATGATTTCGGAAAATTTTGAGAATTTTGAAGGAATGAGAAATTGAGTTTTGAATCGAGAAATTTTTGGAAATTGAGTATAAATGATTTGAAAATTTGGGAAGTTTTAAGAAATAAGTTTTTTTTTGAAAATGGAAATTGTTTTGAGAAATGATTTTTGCTTATTTTTCAATTTATAAATACGTTATCCACGAGCTATTTCAGCTCACCCCCTTTCATCCCCATCTGTAGGTTTTCGAGCAGGAGATCGGATGGAAGACGATCAAAACATCATTTTTGCATGTTTTTGTAATAGGGTTATTTTGGATTTTGGTATTTGGTTTTGTACCCTGGCTTGAAAATGCCACTTTTGTTTTGCTATTGGAGTATGAAATTGAAGTATGGATATGTATATGAATTATGAATTTATGTATGATATTTGAGTTATAAAAATTGTGCATGATTTTGGGATATGAATTGTAGTTATATATGAATATGATTGATTTGGGTTTTAGATTGAGTTTGGATTCCGGATGGGACGTTCGAGGAGTTGTGGGTTGATTGAGCTGGTATTATAGAAGTGAGTTTTGAAACCCTTTTACAGGTTTGGGTTTGTTAAAATGCAGCCGTTATGCTGCCCGATTTTTGTTATGGTAGTATATGGACGTGTGATTATAGATTTTATTTTGGCAAAAGAAAGGAATAATGAGATTTTGTGTAAATGGATGTTTATGAATTTGAATATGGCAAATTAAGTAAATTGAGATTTTTGATTGAGGATAGGGAATTGATAAATTCCAAAGTGAAAAAGTGTATTCACTTTTTAAGAGATTGAATGAAGACGAATAAGAAAGAAAATAAAAAAAATTTATACTGGATTTTCGGATTGTCTTAGTCTAGGTTTCCAAAGCGATAGTGTCTAAAGTGTTTTTTTTCTCGGACATCGGACATTTGTTCAGTTCATTTAAGCGATTTGATTTTCAATTCCGAGCCATCCATTTCGATGCCGTATTTGTATGTTTGATTTCGCTTTCCGATTTCGATACGTTTCCAATATGTTTCCGCTTGTGATTCTGATTGGTTTTATGCTACGCTTTGATTTCCGATCCGTTCGTTTCTTTCGCATTATGTATTTCGCTTCGGATTCTTTCGATTTCTGTTTTTGAGTATTCGATTCTAGTTTGATTCGTTTTCGCCTTTTTGTTTTCGCTTTCGTGTTTTCGTTTTTTCGGTTGGGATCCGGTTCCGAGATCGGGTCTCAACAGAACCTTTCGAATGGTTCACAATCAAACTCACCTCCATGATCGGTTCTAATTGCAACAATTGTCAAATTCTTTTCATTTTGAACCAACCTACACCACTT
>JANITW010000004.1:36051191-36069537 GCA_027564335.1 Erythroxylum williamsii | reverse complement strand
ATTATAGTAACTAATAATCAAGGTGTTTTTGAACTCACCTCAAATCCTCTGACCCTTGTACACTGTACCTATCCTGTTCCAACTAATCCTAGCCATTCATTTATGTGAACTCCACATAAATAAATGGCTGAAATTAGTTGAGATAGAATAGGAACAATGCACACTGGCCAGATGATCACGTCTCGAATGAGCTGGACACTTCGAAATTAATAATTTATATAAATAAATTGCTGAAATTAGTTAGGACATGATAGAGACAACGCACACTGACCAGAAGATCACGTCTCGAATGAACTGGACACTTTGAAATCAATAATGAATTTTTACGTTGGTATTTAATGTTAGGTTTGGCGTAGGATCCTCCATCGTGGAACCATATTCCACCGCCAGATACTTTATGACCACGAAACTGCCAACAATGACAGAGTCATGTTCAGTCACAACAAGTTTTTAATGCTGTTGTTCGTGAAAAGGACGGAGATCAAAGTCCAGTCAATTCATTGTTCGCATTAATTTGGCAGATAGATCCACGAGGAAGGAGGTGCAGTTAATAACAAATATTGATCTCTACATTAAAAGTTGAAACGTACGTCATTCGTATTTGCTTTAAAATGGTAAATGATACCTCTATTTTTCAAAAAATGATAATGATAATCTAACTAATAACAAGGGAGGATCAATAAAGAATACAAAATTTTATTTTTTAGGACTGGTTAATTAAATGCTTGAAGCAAAGAAAAAAAGAGAAAGTTTTACCTTAGTCCAACCTATTGGGCTTAAGGAACTCCCAACCTTTCGGGGAAGATAACCATTTATTAGCCTTTCCAACTCCCACATTGTCATTGTTGTTGGTCCAGTTCAAGTTATCCTGTCTGATCGTTTCTTGGTCATCAGCATACTAATTAGCAGTGGGTTTTATAAATAATCCAAGCTAATTATTTTGTACCCCAGTGTTACGTGAAGAGGCGTACTCTGATTGGATCTTTTCCAAAGTCAAGCCATGCGCACCTGGAAGGAGAATCAATTTCCTAGAGGAAAGGGAATGATTATTTCAGTAAACTTGTGCTGCGTTTTCAAACATTATTTTTCTGCTCCCGCTCCAATTCTTTAACAAAAGGACTTAAGATAAGATACTCAAATATCTTGAAAAACTGTTGTGTCAAAGTCAAACCAATGTGGCAATCATTATCGAACATGGGTGCCACCCCATTGCCGAAAGTTGAAACTATGCCTAACCACTCCCAAAGCTTTCATATATTGTTAAGTATACTGTAACAAATTGGATAGCTAAAACCATCCCGATGAGCATTCTCAATTCTCTCCAAATGCAGGGCAATAGCTACCTGGCAATCTCCATTTTTCTACTTCTCGTTTCGGGGACTAATAATGCTGTGATCCCAGGACAAGCTGGTCAGTACCTGAGCCTTGCCAATCAATTCTTGGCTCCTCAGAATGCTGCTCGAGCCGCATTGAGAATGCGACCATTGGTTTGGGACGCAAGGCTAGAGCGTTATGCACAATGGTACGCCAATCAGAGGCGATACGACTGCAGGTTGAGGCACTCCAATGGACCTTTTGGAGAGAACATTTTCTGGGGTAGTGGCGATGGCTGGACTCCAGCCCAGGCAGTGGCTGCGTGGGTTTCTGAGCGGAAGTGGTACGATTATTGGTCTAATTCTTGTGTTGGCGATGAGGATTGTGGGCATTACACACAAATTGTTTGGCGGGGTACGAGAAGGGTCGGATGTGCAAGTGTGACCTGCTATGGTGGTAAGGGTGTGTTCATGACCTGCAACTACGATCCTCCAGGGAACTATATTGGAGAGAGGCCATACTGAATGTGTTTCTTTCTCCTCGAGAATTTTGCAAAGTTTTAGTTCTTCTTCTGGAATGTCTTCTCATGTTAACCGTGTCCAAACACAATAATTAAAATTTCCAGTTATCAATGTACCTATTCACTGATAACATACATTTTGCTCTGAGCTCACCGTTTATAGGAAAGTGTAACAATAAAGTTTCCGGGAAGTGTTACTGTTAATGTTATTTATGTCTATATCTGTTTAAGAATAATTATGTGTAATTTTGCCAAGTGAGCCTAATGTAGAACATAAAATATAAGTCAAATACTTCTGTCTTGAAAGTTGAAACACAGTTATTGCTAATCGATTCGATTAAGACTCTTTTATGGATATATTTAAATAATCAATAATTAAATTCTTCGATGAATATAGAAAAATACGTATTAGTAATTAATGTGATGCCATTGTATAGTTTTAAATTCCTTAATCATAAGTTCTTTGTCAAATATAAGTAATATCGAATTAAATGACTTAATTATATATAATAGACATACACGTTTACCATAAATATATATAGATATATATGTTTATAGATAGATAAATAGATATAAGAGATCTTCTAATTATTTGGCATGTGGCACTAGTTTTATGATTTAAATTAAAGATACCCTACAAATCAACATTATTAACTATAGTATGTAGTTTAATTATGATTTAAATAAATTTAAATGATACTAACTTAACTAAATTAAATATAATAATTAAAATTTATCAAGAATTTAATTTAAATCTATTATTAATATGGGCAAACTACTAAATGTAGAGGCGAAGTTCAAAAGTCTGTGATGAAATTAACAAAGCCATTGAAATTTGGACATATAGACTTAGTAAATTAAATATAAGAATTAAGAATTAATAAATTTTAATAAAACTAATTAATATGCTAATTAAAAATAGTGACAATCCGTACAAAAACATTAGTACACGATTATTAGTCAATTGAAAATTTCATATCAAGTTTGTCCAAATTATAAGTTTCTATCGAATTAATTAACATAATCTTTCAAATTTTCTCATAAAGTAATTATACATTTTTATCATTGAATAATTTATAATACCCTCATAAAATATACAATTTTTTCGTCTCTCTTTAATACAAATTGGTTTTTTTAATGCTTTTGACCGATTAATTAATATATTGATCAATTTTTAATAACAAAAATTATTTAAGTAAATCGAATCAAAAAGTAAAAAAAAAATCAAATTGAAAAATTAAACGGTTCAAGATTTTTACAATTGAACTTACTGAATAGGTTGAACTTACTGAGGCGTGGGTCTTGCACCCAACAAAACCCTGAAGTCATAGGTTCGACTCCCCACGAGGGAGGGGTCAAATCTAGAACCCGACATGACCAAAGGGGACAAAACTCAATGGTGCGGGCTCACCCAAACCAGATCCTATTATATATCTTTTTTACTGTATATCGCCAAAAAGAATTGATCAAACCTTAAATTCTTGTGAAAAATTTCAATACATTTTTAATCTGTGGAAGTTAATTGTAATTGTTAGCAAATGTTCAAAACTAGTTCTTTGAATATAATTTTATTTTGTTTTCTTTTTTCTTTATTTTATTTTTGTGCTACTATATATGTTTTTATGTAAAAAATACAAGTTGTTAATCCATACGAAAATTGATTGCATCACTAAAGATATATAATAATTATTACAAATTTACAATATTATAATGTTCAATTTTTTTATTTTTATAAATTTGATAGGATGTCAAAGAATATGCCTATAATTGTTTGGATAAAGACTAGTTAAATTATGATTCACTTATCATAAGTCGGATTTCAGAAGAGTTTACTTTTGACCTCAGGCGTAAGTCCTTAAAAATATAGGAGACAATTGACGGGCAGGCAAGCCCATTTTGACATTAACCGAAGCTTATAATGGTACCACTTTTAACCAAAGTTTAAACCTCAAAAAGAGCAACCGGTCAAGCCATTCAGTTCTACGAGATTATAAAATTGCCCCAAAATCTTAAAACTTGGCTTGAAAGATGAAGCTCGATTTAGGTCTTTTCAAGTATAACGTCAAATTGAGACTTGAGATGAGAGAGAGCATGAGCGAGTAGGTTTGAAGTACAGGCATGCCATCGCCTCATAGAAGAGTCAACGAAACGAAACTGGGGCGCACATGGGACGACTTAGTTCGAAGAACCAAAGACAAGAGCGAAAGAGGATTTTTAAGTGTGTTGATTGTACTTGGATTGGATAAGGGTTGCTTAAGACATGATGATGACAGGCCATAGCGATGCCAATCATCTCTTTAGTCACGCAAACAAAGCATTAAAAAATTTCTCTATTGAATGAATACAAATTCTGGAACTGATCAGCAAGCTAGAGAACAATCTGCGGTGCTTTCAACAATCTGAAATGATGCTAATGCTTTAGAATCATTCTTCACAGCTGCACGAAAAGGGCGTGGTTGATGGTGCTCTAGGAATTATGTGCTTTGCAAGCAATCAAACGATAGAACTCGTGGAAAACAGTATTACTAGCGCAGTTGAAAATTAGATTAGAATCTCATTTGGATTGCTTATGAAAAGGCCGTTGCTTTTCACTGGCTTGTATCTAGTCAGAAACTGCTGAAACTGGACAACTAAAGGCACCTGATAATTCCTTTCTTTGTTATTTGATCTAACCTCTACATACAATTTTGGCCTGAGTATTACAATTTCAAAGAAAAATATAAAAGAGAAAGCACGAAAAGAAAAAAAAAAGAAGTCTTTACAAACACTAGTCTCATCAAAACTCGACTCTGTTTCCAAACTTAAAAGGAGTTACAAGTCATAGCTTTCCTGAGGGACAATGCTGCGGAGACTGGCAAAGAGAAGGCAGGCGCAGTTAATCATCATCGAATATCATTTTCCCTTTCAGAGCTACACAATTAAATCTTCTCTCTTTAGTAGGCTAGATGTAGCAAGATGTATTACAGTACTATTAGATTCTGAAGCTCGACAATACCTTACAGTTTCTTCAATAGTCTTGCTACTCATGCTTGCCTCTTCTGACTCCTGTGTTTCGAATGAGACAACTGATTTCGCTTTAAGCAAACTAGATAAACTTCTGCAGAACTATTGATCAATGAAAGATCATATCACCACAAGTTACACACCAGATTATATAATCCGCAACCCAGTAGTGACATTACTAACTTATAGAAAGGATCATTTACCTCCTTGTAAACTCTTAGCTCTCCTGCAGATTTTGATATTTCGACTACACAATTAGCAGGAGCAACTTCAATCACCTAAAATTTTGACAAATAATGATCAGACTTCTGAGACAATGGGCCTTTGTGATGTATTCCAGGATTGTTTTTGGTAATGGATTACCTCTGCCGACAGGTCATAACATGACCTGGTACATCTAGTCATCTTTTCTTTTTTATGCATTTTCATCTGCCACGGTATACCATAGGCGTCAGTTTCCTTGACAACAGAAACTCGTATCATAATCTAGCCAAATTTACCATGAAATTTTTCCTCCTTTCAACTGAGAGACTTGCGTCCATTGCAGCGACTTCTATTTTCTTTATGGTCTCACCAACTGTAAACTTGGATCCTATCCTTGTTGTCTTTTTAGTGTCTGCCTGCATAAGGCTAGAGTTTGTTACATAGTTATAGTCTTAGCATGCAAGCCTATTGAGAGGTTATGTCCAAATACATGCCTGATCTTCAAATAGACCTGATAAATCAAGGTCATTTGACATAGCTATCAACTTAAAAGCATTTATGAAACTTGAAGATTTGGGATTCTTTGCCTCTTCTGCATTTTCCTGCGGATAATTTTGTGACATAAGTAAAATGGAGAACTGGTATCTCTACACTATCTATAAGCATTTACCTCAACTGAATCAAAAGCAGCGTTAACATCATCCAAGTTGATTTTCTCATCGCATTCATACGCACAAGAAGCGAAATATTCTGTCTTAAACCAGCTATCTTCAATGATATCGGGTATCTTGATCCGCTGTAATGAGTAAAGGAGTTCATCAGTATCCTTTCCTTCTGTTGTTCATCCAGTTCTTGAATTTCAGAACCGAAACGCATAAATATTCATACCTTGGTAGGATTTGGATCAAGCATTCTTGAGATCAATTTCTTCTGATTCTCTGTAAACCATTTGGGACATGCGTATTCTGCTCTGGATATCTTTTTCACATGAACAATTTCATAGATGTAAGCAATTATCCTTTTCATTAGTTGACTTATATCTGAGTTCCAGTATCACAACCAACCTACCTTTCTGTACAACATCATAAGGTTACGGTCATCGAATGGTAGATAACCTGCAAGTAGCTCAAAAAGGATTACTCCACAGGACCAAACATCTGCTGATGCTCCATCATAACCCCCATTTGAGAAAAGCTGTTCAATAGAAAATCAACCAGCAGCTAAGGCATTGGTTCAAGTTAGAAAAGTTTCTTCAGCTATCACCAAAAATTTTACTTTTATCAACAAAAATTTTACTTCTGTCATAAGTTTGAATTGAGTTTGTTCAAATGACGGTAAAAAGATGAGAAATTTTGTCTTACCTCAGGTGCCACATAGCATGGGGAGCCACAAGCAGTGGTTAATATGCCACCAGGCTGTCAGTCAGAATTGCAGGGACCGACCACTTAGTTCGGAGAAGAAAGAAAGGAACTCTATGGAAGAAGTAATTGGTAATTTTATCTATGGAGTGTACCTTGCGCAATGCACTTAATCCAAAGTCAGAAACTTTGACCTTTCCATTATTATCCAAAAGCAGGTTTTCTGGCTGCAAAACGGAGGATCTGATTAGTTTGCACAGGTCCATTGAAGGAAGGGAAAATGTTACAAAGCGTAAAAGGGATTATTAACCTTCAGGTCTCTGTGATAAACCCCTCTGTTGTGACAATAGTCCACTGCATCAATCAATTGCTGGAAAAGCTTTCTTGTCTCAGACTCGCCTAGTTTCTTCGCATACGACTGGATATCAGAAATTAAACAGAATCAGAAATATCACTTGACAGAGGGAGATTGTTGAAAACACTATTTTCAGATTGCTTTAAGGGCACAAAATTTACTGCTGACCAATTTGTCAGAAAGTTGTCCGCCTGCTACGTATTCCATTACTATGTATATTCTAGTTTTCGTGCCAAGAACCTGGAATTCCAATTTCAGCATCAAGGGAGTGTAGTTAATTGAGATAGAGACTTTTTCCAGAGCTGCTCTGAGAGAAGATCTTATTTGCCATTTGTAAACAGAACCAATAGAAAATCTGACATATATACCTCATGTATCCGAACGATGTTGGGGTGATGCAGAAGTTTCATAGTTCTAATCTCCCTTTGCACCTGAACCAGTATCTAAAAGTGTTAGAAAGGGAAGAAGATGTGCGTTGATAAAAATTACTTCCAAACAAAAGAAACGAGGAAGGTGCAGACAGAACGATTCATAGATTCACCTGATACTTGAGATTGCTTTCTACAACCATGTGTTTGTCAATGATCTTGATTGCGACGTAATGGCCATTGGTGGTATCAACAGCAAGCTTTACCTTAGCGAACGTTCCTTCCCCTATAGTCCGGCCAAGTTGATACTTGCCAACGTGTTGAGAAAATCCCATTTGCTTTAAAAACCGATGCCTATATCTTTCTATTCTTCAACTTCTAAGATAATCTGCAGGTTGCTAAAACAACCCATCACACCTGAAACCGTCTTTACGTTTCCAGTATCCGTACTCAATGATGGAAAAAAAGTAGATTCAATTTTGAGGATGGCTCTTGCGTGTCTCTCATATTTGCCATGTTTGTTAAGAAGTTTGTCTTTATAAACAATCTTACCGATTAAACACACATACGCGATTGAAAGACTACTGGTTTGAAAGATTTCGTCTGACGCCCTTGTTTAACCTGTGCTCTGTTTCAAAAGAACCGCCTCGTTTCTTGGCATTGGTGGTGGGGAATATAGGCGAAGCTTGCCCACCTTTCTTGCACGGCCAGGGCTGAGAATCGACTTGGAAGATATCCTCGTGGAAGAAGAAGACGAGAGGCGTGAAGTGAAGCAAACGAAGAGCTCACTTGTTATTTACGGAAGTGACGGGAATCCTCTACCCGAAAAAGCTAAAATTTGAAACTTTTTTAAAAAGTTGCAAATTTTAGCTTTTAGAAAAGCTGTATTTTAGCTTTTAAAAGAGTTATTTCTACTGTAAAAGCACTTTTAAAATTTTCCACCAAACACTTACTTTTTTCTTAAAACAGATTTTGCTGTAGATAAAAGTGCTTTTAGACCCTCTAAAAGCTGATCCACTAAGTCGATTCAGAATCCCTTTTGAATGTACAACTTGAAAATTGAGTCGCATTTCCATCTTTAGTGTTAAATAGCTAATGTTGTACACTATTTTTGTGACCTTTTGCTTGTTGGATGCGGCTATTCTGAAAAGAGACGTAATGGAGACCAAAGCACAATCACTCCAAGAAATTGAGTGATGTTACAAGTTTTAACAACGGCCCAAGAATTACCATGATCATAAAAGAATTACCTTTGATTCTTTTTCTATTGTTTTAGTTAATAAATGGACGTTCAATTTCTAAAGTTGGATGGTACTATGCATTGCTGACCGCTGAAAATTAGGGAACTGATACTTGAAAAAGAGATAGGGGACTGCTTTAGTAGTGATTTTCCCAACCATAAACCAAATGGCAATTTTCTACACTTCACAAATAACGAGTATTTAGAAAACGCGACTATCACGGTTCCTATTCTTCTTCCAGATATCAAAAGCAGCAACCACGATCTCTTTTTCTTTCGTTTTCATTTTATATTTTTTGGATGTACATGAATTGCGTGAGTATACCATTGGGTTGACAAGATGATTCTTAACGCCACAAAATACAAAGTTTTCAACATGACTTACTGTGGCTAGAGTTAACGTGTACCTTCCCTACAGAAATAAACAAATATTCCAAGTCTGTCATCTATCATCGTAATAGCTTTTCGAGCTTAACTACTGAAATAGGTATGTAATGTAAATGGGCAACAGAAACAACAAAAATAAGTCACTGTCGTTCACAAAATCAAGCTAGTTCTCAAGCGGCTAAGTCACTAGGAGCGCTCCTTAGAATGTTTCATAGGCATAGCAAGAAACAAATCAAGCTGGTAACTGAAGTTTTTTGTTGCTTTTCCAGCTGCATCACATTAAAACACGTTAGATGAACTGCAATCACTTGCACTATGTAAATACTTGAATATATAAAAACCAAACCTTTCAAAGTAGTAATAAAAGAAGTCCGCATACAACAACGTTTGTACAAGGCCTGAAATCCAAGCTGCGACAGAGCACCCACAATATAACAAAATTTAAATACGACATTGAGGAGAAAAGGAAAAAGACAAGAAAATGTAAATGCAGGAGGAAACACCGCAAATGAGAAGGTTAAAGCATAAAGCATCAATCAATTTAGGTGTCATTCCATGAACTTGTAATCAAAAGGATAAGTTCACAAGAAAAACAATAAAAATGTATCACGGCAGACAAGAATTTGTCTTTACTAGATAAGGAAAATTCAGGCTACATCGACCGATGAAGACTGCTGACAAGTGGCTAAGTGTAATTAGATTATGCTCTTAATAATCTAGGAGGAAGCCATCCACATAAATCAGTCAAAAAAAAAAACCTAGCTAAAATTCCCCAAAAAAGGGTCGAAACAAAATTGTTCATAGGCAATTCACGACTTGATTCTTCCAACTTTCTTCCACAAGAACTCTATTTTCTGAACAGGAAACCAAACACTATTCTTATTCTTAATAATTTCATTGTACTGCTATCTAGCTAATCATTAGCCATCCAACCAAGCCACATGATAGGGGTCAGTAAAGCTAAACGTCAACAGTATGTTTGACAACCAAGAGAATTAAGATGATAAAGTAACTATTAGCCATCATGTCAATGACCCTGAGTACCATGGAGATATTTTCATTAAAAATACACATGGAAATAACATAAGAAGGTCCCAATTATTCTGTTCCGGAGAGTGTTTTATTGAAAAAGTAGAGAGAGAAAATTTCATACTTATCCAATGAACATAGTGTGGCTCAGTGAAGTAGCGATAGATCCAATTGAGAATGTATAATGCTCGGTATGCTCTGCATTAGACAAGTAGCAATATATTAGCAAGGACATTATTCACTTTTTCATGTATTGGCGTGCAGGAAAAGCAAAATAGTACAAACAACAAGAACTCATAACATAAAATGCTTTGACTTTGACGTAGGAATTCCAACATTTGTTGTCCCTTTTCATAGGGAGTGGCCGGTAAGAAGAAAATTTCAACAATAACTAACAAGGATGGTGAGTATACTCAAAAGTATATTCTGTGTTGATCATCCCCCAAACATGTATGTGAAGACAAATGGTGAAAATCGAAACCATGATAAGCTACCAAAATGTTCTACATTGAATCTCAAAAGAAATACTTGCAACTTCGAAGATACAAAAGAAAGACCAACAAGATATCATGAATTGGTACTACCAACAAATAGTGGAAGTTGCTAATCCCAATTTATAAATACTTAAATAGCTTACCCAAGAAGAAATACATATTGCCCAGTTAAGTTGTCAATATTTCTCGTTCTTTGTAATAATACAAGCTGAGGAAGTATGGCAACAGCTTCTAAGAATATGGAGAATGTCCACATGACCTGAAATATTTGTTGTAACATACGTAAGAAAGAGAAAGAAAGGGAAAAAAAAAACACAGCTAACTTTCTCAAATGAAGTCAATGGAAGATCCACAAGAGTTCAGTAAAGTGAATTTGGAACTTCACAGTGGCATACAAAGCCATAGCACAAAAAGAGAAAATAAACTAGAGTAAAGGCAAACCTCTTTAAAAGTGAATTTCTCATGAATGAGGAGGGCCAAGAGTATGCAAGGTAATACTAGGAAATAATGTCGGAAGGTGTCTTGATCTTTATCATAAGACCTGCGAACAAGCTTGTGGTGCCTTATGTACCAAACTATTGAAAATGAGCTCCCTAAAAATATCAATTTCATGAGAGTGTTGTAGAGAGATATAAAATCAGTAAATAGATCCAAATAGCGAGTCACAAAAACAATGGTGTAGAGTTCCTGAGTCTTGAGCGACACCCCTGCATAGAGTAAAGGCCATTGGAAGTCAACAAACTATTCAATATACCACAAAATTTGCAGAACAATTCAAATTTATTTTTTTAAAAAAAAGCTAAAGCTCTCAGATATGATGTGATCAAATTTTGATAAATCAAAGGGTAAAAAGAGCCTAATGTTGAAAGCTTGTTCTGTCCAACTATAAAACCATGAACAAATAACGGGTAAATCTTGTTTGCGTATTACTATGCCTTATGACAGATCAAGATGATTTGAAGCGTATGTATTCCTTTAGAAAGGCAAAAAGCATATTTGTTCCCTCCTAACCGTGGCTTTAACATATTCTTGTTTATTCTTATTGAGCGTGCTTTAACTGCTTTGAGGACTATGTATAATATGGATGAACTTCAGATGAATAACCAGTCATGCCAAACTGAAAGCCCACTCCAGATGTGAAGGACTTGTATACATACTCATAGGATGAAGGTAACTTTTCTAATCTCAATGCTCTCTACAGAGGGATTTAGAGTCAACCCTAAAGGAAATGGGAAGTTTTTTAACACAAGCAACGATGTTCTGCCGCATGGGAGCAGCATCACTTAATTAACAGCTCTACTTTTCATCCATAATTTTTCAAGTGAGTTCACCAGGTCAGGGGATTGGAATGTAATTATGAAAGGCGCAAAATAACCTCCAATGACCTAATTCCGGAAAGGAAGGAACCAAACCACACCATTAATCTTCAGAAACGTGAAACAACGAAATTCATTCAAATTTCCGTCCAAGGCGCGCTAATCAACAAAAAGTTTATTTTCTCGACAATCTAGATCGAGCAGAAGCAAATGAAAGTAGACTCTTCCACATAAAAATTAATCTTACCAAAGGAATAAAACCCGAAACAACGAAAAGAAATGACATAAATTTTAGAGAAGTATATGTCGACAGATGGAGAGAGTACCTGCGCACGATTTGATGGTGTGGATCTTGAGAAGCAAAACGAGAACGCTTGCAAGGTGAGTCATATCACCCGCTAATCTAAATATATTCATCTCTGTGTTTTTTTTTAATGCTTAAGCTTTCAGTGAGCTCAATCTCCCTGATCTTATGGTACAGAGATAAATTCTTACTCACACAGACCGTGACTGCGGACCTCCGGTTATGGGGGTTTGCGGCGTACTTCGGATCTTGGGAAATGAAAATGGTTCAGCCAGCGTTACATGCAATTTTTGTTAAAAATGTTTTGTGGTTTTTATTTTAATTTTGCTGCGTCACTTCTCGAGTGTCCCAATTATATTTTGCCACGTAGTTCGTAAACGAAAGCGGCATCCACGAGTCACTTGCTGTTGCCACATCGGCATCTTGCACTTAACAGTCATATGGTTAAACAATTATTTCTAATAGCAAATAGTTCTTATAATTTAAGCTTAGTTATCCTTCCTTTGCGAGACATTTTTTTTCTTTTTAAAGTTACCTATGTTTTTTATTAATATTATATCGTTATAACATCAATTAAATATTAACTAAATTAAAAAAATAAAATATGATTAGAAGAGAATATCTTTATTCATCAAAAAAATAAAATTTAATTTCAAAAATTATTATTAAATAATAATTAATTAATTTATGAAATTTAATGAGTCTTTTTTAATAATAAGGATTATTAAAATAAATTTAAATAATAAAAATCAAACAAAAAACAAATTGTTCAAAATTTTATGATTAAATAGATTGAACGAGTTATGTTTTTTTTTAAATAATTGCTTAAGACTAACTAGCATCGTTGTATCTTTAAGTCCAACATTTTGTTTTTTTTTTAAATAAAAAAGTTGTTTTTGATAGCTAGGTTTGAACTATATATTAGCAAATTTATGAACATTTTAGAAACACTTTGAAATAGTTATTTTTTTTAGAATTTTGAAAATTTTCATTAAAGCTATGTACTTTTTATGGTACAAAATGTTGAAGAGTAGTCTCTCCTATTTCAACTGCGTAAATGGCAATGTTTCAACAAATGCAACGATAGTGTTGTAACAGATGCTTAAGAAAGGAGAACGAACACGTATTGATCGTAGAAGGAGATAATCAAGCAGTGACGTTTTTGTAAAGGGGTAAAATCTTTGTAGCATATCCATTGTATCCTTATATTTTACCTAACTGGGGTCGATTTTTCTTAAGACTTCGAGACTCCCATGGCATCAAGGGGATGATGGAGGAAGGAGACATTTGGAGATCTTTCGGGATTGAGGTTTACTAAAGCAACAACTGACGAAATAAATACCTTCTTAATAGTTCTGTTTTGCTCTGTGCTTCTGTAGAACACCTTGCATGTATGTGTAGGGAGTATTTATGAGAGTGTATAATTAGATACTCTGTTGTGTAGTTGTATAACTGTGAGTTCGATATTTTGCGAGGAGACGATACTTGGGCTACATATCTAATCTAGATTTTTTAAGAGGATTAGCTCTTTGGGTTGTCTTAGGGTTTTAGTGGCAAGAGACTCTATGGAAGAGTTGTTACCCGTAAACCATATAAGATTTCTTTCTTTCCACGAGATATTAACAAAAAGTCCCAAGGAGAGAAGTTGGATCAACCTATCTAGATTCGGAGCAGACAAGTTGATCAAATTTTGTGTAATCTTTGTGAAAGAGTTCCCATAATCTAGTCATAGGCATTTCCTAGCTATAAAATTCGATATCGTGTAGATAAGACATTCAATCTACTATATTGAGTCTATTTCGGATTTTTTTTTTATACATCAAAAGAATAAATTATAGTTTAACGACTAAACAAAATCCCATGCGCATCAGCGCGCAAGTGGTGACTAAGGCCAGGAGGGGGAGTAAGCCATAGGCACTCTATAGGTGCTCCAGTCGAACCCAAATGAGCTAAAAAATTCGCGCATTGAGTATATTAAGAAATTCTGGCCAGATGGGATCTGATATCCGAAATAAGATGGGCTAAAGGATGGAAGGCCAAAGCATCGAAAGGAAGGGAGAGACATCGCAACGCGTCCATGGAATCGGACTCAATCAGAAGGCCGAACCAAGGATAGGCTCTAGCAAAAGCAAGTCCGTAGGTGAGGGCCCGAAGTTCCGCAACCAATATAGTAGTGATCCCTATTCCACACTAGAAGCCCGCGATCCACACGCCATTACTATCCCGAAGCAATCTGCCTATCCCTGCTTGACCCGGATGACCGCGGACACTCCCATCAACATTAAGTTTGAGCCATCCATTCGAGGAAGGAGCCCATGCTATCAGTCGGGAAGGTAGGGGGGAGACTGCGCTATCTGGTCACTATGAAATGCGGTGATAAAGTCGTGAAATAATATGCGTACCTGCTTGAGCTAATCGGGTAGGTTAGTGGGTTCGCCCTCAATGACCAATTTGTTTTTGGTTCGCCAGATTACCCAGCAAGTGGAAAGAAAGTGGCCCAGGCTAGGGATAGACCCAGCAGATGGTTCACAATTGGCCTTTAGCCACGCAAAAGGGAGTTGCTCGCAATAAAACAAAGCTAGTTGTGGAGGCATGACTAGGTCTCAAAGTTGCTTGGCATGAGGGCAATCTCTAAGAAGGTGAAGGACAGTTTCCCGTTGCGCGCCACATTGGCCACACAGGGGGGAAGCACATAAGCCTCGCTCAAATCTCATGTCACTTGTGGGGAGGCGATTCCATGTGGATAACCATAAGAACATTTTATGTTTCTATGCCGCTCATAACCTCCAAATCCAATTCCAACCATTGGGCCCGTCGAGAGATGGGATCTTGGTAATAAAATCATACCCGCCTCAAGAGGTGTAGATACCGGTGGAGCTATCAAACCAGATACGGCAGTCAGGGCCATAGTGGGGGAGGGGACGGGGGAGGGCCCTTATACGGTCACAGTACTCTAATGGGAGGAAACCCTCGATAGGTGACAGCTCCCAGCCAGTGTGAGAGGAGATGAGGTCACCTACCCGAAGGTCTAGGAGAGAGGGAAGGACATGCCCGACGACTGCGTCCAACGTGCCATCAAAGAGCCATTTGTCATGCCAAAAACGAATGTCTCGTCCATCACCTAGTCGCCAGCCATACCCATCCTTGAGGATTAGCATAGCTTTGAGGAGACCTTTCCATGCCACCGACGCATTTGATGGAGGCTGGCGAGTCAGAAGGTCCTGGCCAGATAAGTATCGAGAACTGAGTACCTGGACCCATAAACTTGGCCTGTTGATACGTAGATCCCAACACATCTTTCCCAAAAGCGCGGTATTGGTCTCGCGGGCTTGCCTAAGGCCTAATCCCCCATAAGCTTTCGGCATGGTCACAGTATGCCAGGGAAGAAGGGGAAGGCCTTTGCCATGCCCAGGGCGGCCTCACAAAAAAGCCCTCGCGAGTTTGTCAATTTCATCACACACGACCCTAGGAAGCCAAGTGGACTGCATAGCATTGATAGGAATAGAAGAAATAGTATCCTGGATTAATGTAGCGCAGCCTGCTTTATTCAAGAACCGACCCTGCCATCCCGCTAGATGAGATTTGATATTGTCAATGATGCCAATATAATCATGTTTATTCCTCCGCTGGGTACACAGAGGGATGTTCAGGTAAGAGTTCAAACATTGGGAGGCTTGGATGTCTAAAATAGAGAAGATCATGGCGCGTGTTCGCCGTCCGAACCGGCTAGATATAAAAGCTTTGGACTTGGCATGATTTACTTACATGTCATAAATGCGACAAAAGTCAGCCATGGTGCGGTACATGAGTCGAGTCTGTCGCCTCAAAGCTTGCGTAAAAAGGAGGACATCATCAGCAAATAGGAGATGGGAGATGCTTAGTCTATGCTTCGATGGGCGAATGGGTTGCCAATTGCCCGCAGCAACCTGTCTGGTGATCAGCCCCGAGAGTGTCTCCAGACAGAGGACGAACAAATAAGGGGATAGTGGATCCGCCTGTCGAAGACCCCGAGTGGGTTGGAATGCTGGAAGTCGTTTGCCATTCCATAAGACGGAAAGCCTGGAGCTGGAGACACAACCCATAATCAGATTAATCGAGAGAAGAGGGAAGCCAAAGTCCATAAGCAACTGTCGAAAGAAGGCCTAATTGACCCGATCATACACTTTGGCCAAGTCGATTTTCACTGCCATACCACCGTCCCTAAGATTTTTGATCGTGTGAATGGTCTCCTGAGCAATGAGAATGTTGTCCGAGGCTTTGTGTCCTGGAATGAAAACGGCTTAAGCTGGATGGATCAAAGTGGGAAGAAAGGGCCGAACCCGGTTAACGATGACTTTGGTCAAGATCTTGTATATGACATTACACAAACTAATTGGGTGATATTGAGTTATATTCACTGGGTTGTCGATCTTTGGAATAAGCACGAGGAGTGTATAAAAAATGTCCAGTGGCACCTCACCTGTGGCAAAAGCATGTTGGACCATACGTACGACAGATGCACCCACCTCCGGCCAGAAGGACTAATAGAAAATGGGTTGGAGGCCATCCGGGCCTGGACTTTTATAGGGCTTCATTGAACGGACTGCTTGAAGGACCTCCATAGGGTCCACAGGTTTAAGGAGAGCGGCACAAGCCACTATCGGAAGAACACCATGATCCCCCAGGTGCCAGGCCTGTGGTGTAGGCTCGGTGTTGCAGAAAAGGCCCTGAAAAAACGAAAGAACTTCTCCTTCAATAACACTAGGGTCCATCGTCCAAATACCCATCCTGAGGCATAATTTGTCGATGCGGTTCTTGTTCCTGCGTACAAGGGTGGTGGCATGGAAGAAGGTCGTGGCACGGTCCTTGATATGTACTTAATTGTTGATATTTTTAATTATTTTCACTTAGCGATTATCGATGCAAAAATGTTTAAGACTCAACGGACTGCTTGAAGGACCTCCACAGGGTCCACAGGTTTAAGGAGAGCGGCACAAGCCACTTTCGGAAGAACACCATGATCCCCCAGGTGCCAGGCCTGTGGTGTAGGCTCGGTGTTGCAGAAAAGGCCCTGGAAAAATGAAAGAACTTCTCCTTCAATAACACTGGGGTCCATCGTCCAAATACCCATCCTGAGGCATAATTTGTCGATGCGGTTCTTGTTCCTGTGTACAAGGGTGGTGGCATGGAAGAAGGTCGTGGCACGGTCCCTAATATGTACTTAATTGTTGATATTTTTAATTATTTTCACTTAGCGATTATCGATGCAAAAATGCTTAAGATACTCACTTTAATTCATATTTTATTTTAGGTATAATTTGGAAGTAAAGAAATTAAAGTGAGTCAGAAGTATTACATTTGGGTCATTTTAGAAAATTTATTTTTACTTTGCCTCATGGAACAAGAAGAGGAAAACAATTTCATTGCAATCAGCTGGAAAGAAAGAGAATAAAGCGACAACGTATGCAGCCAAAACACTGCACATAAGGGAGGAGCAGGGACGACTGCGTTTCACACATGCATACTGCGTGAAATGCAGTCAGCGTCTCCGTTTAATGTATGCAGGCATGGAAGGCTGGTCCAATTGTCACGCACAGACAGACGCAGCATTTTAACGCATAAAGCAAGGAGGCGTCGTTTTAAAAGCAAAGACAGCAAGGAGGCCGCAGCTGAGTAAGCAATAAAATGATAAGTCAATTAACAAGCTACAGAGGAGAGGAATGACGACGTTGGAAGGCAACCAAGAGAGTAGCGTGCTGTGGTGAACGAAAACGCAAATGGTGTCTGCGTTTCATGCAACGATTATGCATGAAACGCAGATGTTTGGTGAAGGCAAAACACAGAGCAGCATGCACGGTGGTGATGAAGGGTTTTAACAACAAGTTTTAATAATCTTATCACTGCACAGTACAAGCAAGAGGGACTGAGTGAGCGACACTTGGGAGATGGCACGTAATAAATCAGCTAAAGGGAAAATTAACGGGACGTTGGACACGCATAGGGAAAGAATGCAACGGCAGCGTTAAACGCATGCTTGAGCGTTTAACGCTGCGCAAAACGCAGCATCCCAGGGTGAAGAAGGCTGCCAGTGTGAAGGTTTTAAATGTTGCAAAACTTAATTGTCTAATCATTGTACAGTAGGGGAACAACACAGAGATGACGGTAGCGCAGGCGTGAAGCTGCAGCTGCAGCTTGATGTTCGGCTTGTGACTTGGAGGAGCTCTAGCAGCAGACGAGGAGCCACGAGCTGGGAAAAGGGTTTGTGTGTGCAATGAACAGTGCGTGAAGCTACACTAAGGAAGAGGGCTGCGTGAAGAACAAATCAAAAGGGGTATTTAAGTAGGGACATTGAATGGGGCTAAAGTAATTTGTTGGGAGAGATCCATGAAGAGCTAGAAGTCTTGATACCGGTTCGGAGGTAAAATCGATGCCGACGACCCGGGTTAAGTATTATTTTAATTATTTTGTTGTTTCT
>JANITW010000004.1:36011375-36024758 GCA_027564335.1 Erythroxylum williamsii | reverse complement strand
TTAGCCACTGAGCCGTGTTAGCTCACCCCATTCTCCCTCCTCAGGTGCAAATTCAAGTTGAACTCGGAACCTTGCAAGGCATCGGGCATAACTCCAAGATTTAGGCACTTTTGTATTAAGTTAGTAACTAGCTCTTGGATAGCTTTATAAGCATATCAAGCATTGAGCATCTCATGTATTTTGTATTTTGTACTTGACTTTTGATGGATATGCCGATATGTACTTAAAGCTATGATTGAACTCTTATGATTGGAAAGGTGTATGAGAGCTCTAGTACTCTCTCCATCATGTGAAATTGTTGATTTACGATCTGTGTATGGCCTTGAAATAGTATGTGTATGAGTATTTTAATTATTGAGTTGCTGTTGAGTTTTTGACTTTGGGAGAGCTCGCTGGAAACTTGCTATGGTTTATGTGTTGTTGTAGTGAGTTGTAGAGCTCTCCCAGGATGATTTACGAGCTATTTATGATGTGTTAAATTGGTAGGTGTGAGTTGCTAGAATTAAATGCAGGTGCTGTCTAAATGGCAGATGTCAGGCAGAATCTTTGAGTCCACTTTTGACCCTTATAGAGATGGATTTTAGGTCTGTGCTCTTCATGAAAATTGTAGATAATTCTTTTACCTTTTCATAGACACTAAGTTTACTAAATTCGGAGTCCTGGGTCAAAAGTTATGGTAGATGCAAGTTATGGTACTGTTTAGGAATAGCTAGTCGATCGGACTTAGATTAAACTTTTGGTTTCCTTAGTAGTAGAGCTTGTCATTGAGTCCTTCTTGAAAATGGTAGAGTTGTCTCTTAACTTTCCAACAAATCAAACTGCGTCTGATTTCGAGCTCGGAGTCAAAAGTTATGAAGGTTTGAAGTCTGATAGGTCGGACTACGAATCGCTCGTCCCGCGCAGGCGAGCGATCGAGCGATCGATCGCCCCGCGCAGGCGAGCAGTCGAGCTATCGCTCGCCCCGCGCGGGCTAGTGATCAAGCTATCACCCAGCGCGGGAGAGCGACCGAGCTATCCCCTACCCCGCGCGAGCGACCCATCCAAGATCGCTCGCCCTAGGGCGAGCCGAGGGCCTGGATGCTTTGGGGTCAGTTCTTGGCCGACCGACCCCTCTCCCTTCTTTTGATCATAACTTTTTAGTCCGACCTCCGATTAAGCTGATTTTTGAAGCGATGGATTCCTAAGAAAATTTTCTATCTTTTTATACCTGATTGTTCAGTATCGCTTTTAAATTGTAAAAAGTGGTTTAAAACAAAGTGTGACGATCGGTTGGCAAAATCTAAATATACTTTACTAATTTTAAAATATTTTGAGCTATAGGGCTCGGATCGAGGTGATTCTTATTTTAAATTAAACTAGAGACATAACCTTCAAGTCATATGAAGGTGCTGAGCTGTAATTTTACCACTAAGATTTCATAATTTGGACATGAAGTCCGTAGAGTGTCAGTTTTGGCTATTTGCTTAAGATAGTATTTTGAGCATAACTTTTTCATTTCTAATCCGAATTGAGCGATTTCAGTGGCGTTAGAATCTTTAGAATATGAGGAATAAATTTCATTAAGAAGCTGATCTGTAATTCCTATTGTAAGTCCCTCAAATTGTGGTCGGTTTGTTGTCAGTTTTGGGTCTTCTACGTTTGTGTGCTTCTGAATGTTGGGCCTCGGAGACGGGGTCCAACACTACAAGACTAACTTTCTTTTTTCTGGAGAAAGAAAGAGCTTTTGCACTCTTTAGCATGATGTCCTCTTTTTCCACATTTTCAACACTCTTCATTGCTTTTCTTTTCTTCATAGCTTTTGGTCCTTCTTTCCATGGTGTACTTCTTTCTTTCTTCATTTCTTCCACCACGTAATTCTCTCTTCCTATTCTTGAGTAGTCCTTTGAACTTTCTCAAGTTTCTGGCATACATTGCTAGTTCTTCATCTTCTTCCTCCTCATCTAACTCTTCATCACTTTCATCAAGAGAAGAAACATTAGCTTTTAAAGCAATTGACTTTTGTGACTTACCTCTTCCTCCTCTTAATTTGAGAATGATCTCATAGTTTATGAGTGATTCCACCAAGGCATTGAATTCCAAATGATTGAGATCATTAGACTCCATAATAGCGGTGACTTGTGAGTCCCATTCTTTTGGTAGTGAACGAAGAATCTTTTTCACCTTCTCATTATCCGTTATGTGTTTTCCAAGGTTGCCTAATCCATTGATAATTTATGCAAAACAATCAAGCATAGTGGAAATAGACTCACCTTCCTTCATGACAAACATTTCATGGTCATGGAGAAGCATGTTGATCCTTGTCTCTCGAACTTGATTGGTTCCTTCATGAGTGATGCATAGTCTCTCCTACATTTCTTTAGCACTAGTGCATGAGTTCACTCGATTTCTCTCCTCAATAGTGAGAGCACAATATATCAATTTCATAGCTTTTGCATTGATGTAAGCTTGCTTCCAATCATTGTCATCATACTCTAGCTCTGTCTTTACCTCGCCATTTTCTTTCAATGGAACATGTGGACCGAAGATGATGATCTTTCAATACTTTACTCCCTCACTTATAATATGGTATTTCATAGGATTTTTCCAAGAAGAATAGTTAGTACCATTAAACAAAGGATGGCGATTATTGGTGTTAGCTTCTTCCGCGAAATTATTGTGTGCCATCCTTGGATTCTTCTGCTCTGATACCAATTGTAAACGATCTAGAAGGGGGGTTGAATAGATCTTTGAACCTTTTTCATAAAGTTTTACAAAAAATCAAAAGTTAATACACACAAAACAATTTAAACAAATTTAAATGCAAAGAGTAGGGAAGAAAGGCAAACACTGTTTTTATAGAGGGTCGGTGCTAAGACCTACGTCCTCTACCTAAGCTCCCACTTAGGATTTGGAAAATCACTTTACTACACACTTTATAGTTCAGTGTGAACTTTTACAACACCTATTGATTTCTGGCTCAACCTACCCTTACAATTGATTTGTTTTCTAGCACAAATCCTACTTCACAAGTGATTTTCAACCAATCACTCAACTCGCAATAATCACAAAGATAAAGAAGTAATAATGCTCACTACAAATTTGGAATAAGTTAAGAGCAATTGAAAGCAAATTTTTAACAATAGTGGTATGCTTTTGCTTTTTAGACCTCTACCCTTGATCATATGATCTTCTTGTATTTATTTGCAGGCTCTAAGATGATTGTTGCTGTTGGAGAAGTCTATTAGCAGTTACTTGATTTCTCATAGACGTTGCAAAATTATTTCCTTTCCATTTGGGATTGATCCGGACAAATTTTGTTCAGCTCCACCTGATAATCGACTAGTCGAGGTGTTATAGTCGACTAGCACATTATAACCAGTTTTGTCTTCAAAGAGTGGTCGACTAGTGCCAATGTTTTTCCATGCGAGTTTCATCTCCGCTCTTCGAATAGTCGACTAGTGTAATGATAGTCGACTAGTGCACTATCTGACTGATTTATAGTCAACTTGTAACAAATTGGTCGACTTGTTTCATGCCCCACTGACATATCTGAATATTATTAGTCAACTTGCCACATTATAGTCGACTAGTGTTGACTCCAACGGATAGATTTAACAGAATCTTCTCATAATCTTCAAGATTTAATATCTCTAGCATGTTGAAGATAATTTCCACAATGGTTTATCTGCTATCTTGACTTACACAACTCTTTTATTTAAATTAAAACACCTGAAATAATTTCTTAATCAATTCTATACATTTTATTATTATTAAAACATAAAAAGATTTAATTTGTCAACTACCATTGGTCCAAAAATCTCCCCATTTTTGATAATGACAAAAAATTTAGAAATTGTTTAAGAAATGAAAACAAGAAACATTGATCAAGGTTTTTATGCCTTGTCTTTTTAGTTAGATTTTCTCCCCCTCAATCATATAATCAATGAATTCAAAATCAAATTCATAAAATTTGTATAAGCCATAATTTTAATATCAAATCAAGATAGATTTAAAAAAACATATAAGCCTAAACAATTTTAACACATAGTACTCCCCTATTTTGTCATAATCAAAATGATTAATACAAACCAAAAAATCGCAATCACATTGATAAAAAAGCAAACCATCAAAACACACATGTTATAGTCTCAAGTAGCAATCAAAACAAAGTGAAAATCACAAAAAATATGAAGAAAACATTATGAAATGTTAGTCTAAAGCAAATTCAACAACCATCAGAAGGAAGACGCATCATCATGTATACAACCTAACTTATTGAAAATTTTCTTAATGCTTCTCTCCAAGCGTGTGAGCATACTTCGTTGATCATCAACACTTTTCTCCAATCGCATGAGCATACTCTGTTGATCAATAACACAATCATTTAATTCTCTCATTTGATCTCTAATCTCCCGAAGTTTGTCTTGAGATACCTCACTCCGTCGCACACTACTTGGTCTTGAACTGCTAGGATGATCACTGGTCCTCTTGGAACGTTGCCTCCTAGGCACTTGTTCACTTTCCAAAGTCAAACCAAGCTTCTCCACATGATACGAATACACCCATCCTTTCTCAATGGTTTTGACCAGCTTCATACTTTGGAGATTGTAAGGAGTAAATCACCAACTCGATGGATAAGGATAATGATCATAAGAACTCACATTACATTTTTGCAACTTAGCATTTTGAGTTATCAAGGCTCCATATGGCATTCCTTTATGCTTCCTGGTTTTTCCTTTAAGCTCACCTTTTAATAGATTTGCCTTTTTCCGCATCATCTGAATAATTAGACTTGGAAAATTGATTTTCCTCCCTTCTTTCAAGTGCCAAAGAATTTCTTTATCCAACAATGTAATGTGATTATTACTTGCTTTCTTTGGATAAACCACACGATTAATAGCATAATGTAATAATCTAAAATTCAATGGCAAATCCATTGCCTTATAAGGTGGTGAGTGATCAGAAAACAATCTAACAAGTAACTCATCACCCTTCTCTTCAGTATAGCCAAAATTATCTTCAGCTTCCTCATCAATATCTCCACCCTCAAGTCTCAAAATATCCAAATCTAAAAATGAAGCTCTAGGCCTAACTCCACCCTTAGGTAACTGAAACCAAATTGACATATTTTCTTCACAGATAAAAAGTTCTCTACCTTGAATAGTAGATTTCAAATGTACTCCAATATCCACATTACTTCTAATCACCACAAGATTGGCATAAAATTCTCTTACCATATCTTCATAAATATTATCCGTATACCCCAGAAAATAGCTCAATCCAAGGCTTGTAATTTCAGTAAATAACTCCACAAATTCACTATGATTCAACTCAACCCAATCAAACCGCATAGAAGGGATGAGAACTTCGTTTTTCAGTATCTGATAGTATAGATTTTGTGCTTCACATGAGATGAATTGTGGCTCAACCTCTTCGTTTTCTCTCTCAACACCGCCCCTTAAAGATGACCCACTAACTCATGGACCTTGTGGAGGGGTTACTACTTGTTTGCCTTTGCCACTTGATTTCCGTGGAGACATGTTGAAGGATCTGAGTGATTTTGGGAGAAAGGAGAAATCATCGAAGTTTAGGGTTTGGAAGGTCGTGAATGAGATTTCAAAAGAAGGAGGATGATTTGTAGGATTGATAAGTCGATTTAGTATTTTTGGAGGACGATTGAGAGTGGGTATGGTGGATTTGAAGAAATCAAGGGATAATAGTCGACTAGGAAGAAGAGTTTTCAAAGGAGAAGATGATAACTTTTCAGAGATTTGGGGAGAAATTGAGTTTTTAAAGAAGACTCAGATGACTTATAGTCGACTGGAAGGACATTAGTCGACTAATAGAAATAAAACTAAGAGTGGGGGTTGTCTGATTTAAAACTAGTCGATTGGTCGAAAAGAATTAGTCGATTGGTTGGGAAAAATATGTGTATTAGTCAACTATAACTGTAATATTTGCAACAGGCAACAAAATAGCTCGAGTAATTCCTCAACTTCAGTCGACTCAAACTCCAATTAGTCGACTAGAATATTGCTAGACTCCAAAGAAATCACATTTTAGCCTAAGTGTAGATCATGATGACGTATTCTCATATGGAATTTCATATTTGCCTAATATCTTGACCATTTTGTTGTTCTAATGTGTGCATAAAATTACAATCAACCAATAGCATTCAAATCACACATACCAAGTCTCAATGTAATGTTCACAAACAATTCTTCTTTAAGAGGTTTTGTAAAAAATCAGCTAATTGATCATTAGTTGATACATGTTTCAAACAAATGTCACCTTTCAAACAATGATCAAGTATGAAATGATATCTAATTTCTATATGCTTTGTTCTACTATGCAAAATTGGATTTTTACTAAAAAAAAATTGCACTGTTATTATCACAATAAATTGAAATATTTTTAACAACAATACCATAACCAAGCAATTGATGTTTAATCTAAAGAATTTAGGCACATGCACTTCCAGCTGCTGCATATTCAGATTCAGCAGTGGAAATGGCTACACTAACTTGCTTTTTACTAGCCCAAGAAATCAAATATGAACCTAAAAAATGACATAAGCCACTAGTGCTTTTTCTATCTATCCTACAGCCACCATAGTCAGCATCACTATAAGCATATAAGTCAAAAGATTCATAACTAGGATACCATAAACCATGATTAATAGTTTTACTCAGATATTTAAAAATTCTTTTGCAGGCACTCAAATGAGAAATTTTAGGTCAAGATTGAAATCTAGCACACAGATACGTAGTAAACATAATATTTGGTCTAAATGCGGTTAAATATAAAAGAGAGCCGATCATACCTCTATAAAGTTTTTGATCAACATCTTCTTCATGTTCAGATTTTTCCAAGACCAGATTTGTTGCCATTGGTGTTGCTGCTACTTTGCATCCTTCCATTTTGAACTTCTTTAGAAGCTCTTTGGTATATTTTGATTGGTGAATGAAGATGCCATTTTTGTCTTGCTTGATTTGCAACCCAAGAAAGAACTTGAGTTCTCCCATCATGCTCATTTCAAATTCACTTTGCATGAGATCACTAAATTCTTTTGCACAAAAATTCATTAGTAGCACCAAAAATAATATTATCAACATATATTTGACAAATTAGCATATCTTGATCAACATGTTTTATAAACAAAGTATTATCAATATTACCACGAATGTAACCATTTTGAGTTAGAAAAGTACTTAACCTTTCATACCATGCCCTAAGTGCTTGCTTTAATCTATAAAGTGCTTTTTTGAGCTTGTAGACATAATTCGAATGTTCATGATCTTCAAAACCCGGTGGTTGTTTGACATAAACCTCCTCTTGGATGTAGCCATTTAGAAACGCACTTTTGACGTCCATTTGATTTAATTTGATCCTCTTGTGCGATGCAAAGGCATATAGTAATCTGATTGCCTCCAATCGAGCCACAGGTGCATATGTCTCATTATAATCAAAACCTTCTTCTTGATAAAACCTTTAAGCTACTAAATTGGACTTATTCTTGATTGTTTCACCATTCTCATCATACTTTATCCTATTTATCCACTTGACTCCAATAATGGTTTAGTCCTTAGGTGGACCTACCAAATCCCATACATTATTCCTTTTCAATTGTTTAAGTTCTTCTTGCATAGCCAGTAATCAATTTTCATCTTCAAGAGCCTCTTTTATGTTTTTAGGTTCTACTAGTGAGATGAAAGCTGAATTGCTCATGTGTTCGTAAACATTCCTCCTAGTTCTTAAACCATCATTCAAGTTGCCAATTACTTGTTGCATAGGATGATTCTTTGCTTTTGTCCATGTTTTAGTGTTAGGTACATGATCTTCTTCATCTAACTTTATTTCTTCAATCTTGGATTCAATTTCTTCAACTCCATTTCCTAAATTTCCTGCATCATCATTAAAACAAACCTTTCTCGGAGATGACATCATATCATCAAATTTAACATGAATATTTTCTTCAACATACTTAATTCTATTATTATAGACTCTAAATGCCTTACTAGTTAGTGAATAACCAAGAAACACACCAACATCATATTTTGAATCAAATTTTCCTAATTTGTTCTTTCCATTATTATGAATAAAAACTTTGCAACCAAAGGGATGAAAATAAAATATGTTGGGTTTCTTGCCTTTCCATAACTCGTATGATGTCATGTTTTTGTCTCATCTAAGATGCACTCTATTGATGACATAGCACGCGGTATTGATTGCCTCTGCACAAAAAACTTTAGGAAGATTATATTCATTCAACATAGTTCTACTCATTTCTTCAAGTGAATGATTCTTCCTTTCTACAACTCCGTTTTGTTGTGGTGTTCTTGGTGTTGAGAAATTGTGCTACATTCCATATTTGTCACAAAGCCTTTCGAATGATTCACATTCAAACTCACCTCCATGATCGGTTTTCATTGCAACAATTGTCAAATCCTTTTCATTTTGAACCAACCTACACCACTTAGTAATCTCGTTAAAAGCATCACTTTTATTTGCGAGAAATCTCACCCAAGTAAATCTAGAAAAATCATCTTATTCCCCTCAGAAATTTCCTCTTCTTGATTTTGCACAAATATTTTATTTAAATTTCAATCCAAAACACTTGAAATAATTTCTTAACCAATTCTATACATTTTATTATTATCAAAACATAAAAAGGATTTAATTTGTTAACCACAATTGGTCCAACAGAACAATTTGAGAGTTGCCATTAGTTCACCATGGATCTTAATTGGTGACTTGGATAATATGCTCCATCCTATAGAAGTTGAGGGAAACTCATTTGTTAGAAATTTCTTTGAAAACTTTAAAAATTGTGTAAGCAGCATAAAAGTGGTATATTGAAAATGGAGGATCTTTTTACACATGGAGTAATAACCACAAAGGAAGATGGTTTTTAAGGAAAAAGATTGGAAAGGCTTTTATTAATGGCTTATGATTATCCACCTTTCCAAACAATTCAACCTTATTCTATAATCCTTTGTTTTCTAATCACAACATTATAATGAATTAGAATTTCTATCCTTCAAAAAAATTAAAAATCTAATTAGGCTCGATAATCTCCTGGCTGAAGTGGATGTTTTTAAGGAAGTAGTCCGAAAAGGTATGATTTATGAAATTTAAGGGCATAAACTTTTCACTTATAAGAGAAAATTACAAAAAGACCAAGGATGAATTAAATGCCTTAAACAAAAGGATTGTTGCAAATACTCAACATGCAATAATAGAAGTAAGGGAAAAACTAAATAGGGTATAATATAATTTCTATCATTCCCTATTAGATGAGGCTTCCAAGAAGAGGGGAAAGCTGCATTGCTCAAATATTATCATACTAAAAAATGGGAATAAGAATAGTAATTTCAAAAATTAGTCCTTATAATGAAAAATATCAATAAAATCATATCTCTTACAAATGATATGGTAGTAAAGACAAAAAATCATTAGGGTTTTCTCTGAGTGATGTTCAACTTCTTGTTCAACCCGTTTGCTTCTTCTATTTACAAGTCTTCCTTAGTATACACTCTTCATTCTATTATCAATAAAAAACTTACTAATCTTGAGGTTGATTCCTTGCTAAACCTGTCGTTAGTAGAGGAAGTATTATATTATTTCAACCCCAATAAGGCTCTAATGAATGGATTTTTCTTCCAAAAAGCTTGGCATATTAAAACAATAATGACAGAAGCAATTTAGAATTCTTCAATTATAGTAAGATGTTAAAGGAGGTTCATAAAAACTTCATTTGTCTAATCTCCATGGTCCCTTCTTCTTATTCTTTCAATGATTTCAAGCATATAGCCTGTTGTAATATAATCTTTAAAATCATTTCCAAGATGATTGCAAACATGCTCAAGTGCTAGCTTCCCGAATATATTAATTCATCCTAAGGAGCTTTTATAAAGGATAGGCAAATAGGGGATAGAATTATTTTTGCTTAAAAGCTCTTCTAATAATATAATAGGAAGCATACAACAACAAAAATTTATGTACTCAAAATTGATCTATATAGAGTGTTTGACAATATAGATTAGAATTTTGTAATCAACACATTAAAAGCTTTCAACTTCTTAGATGTCCTTGTTAGCTTGATTGAGGAGTGTATAACCTCAAATTCCTTTATTTTATTAATGAATGGAGAATCTATAAAGCTTATTAAGGGAGCTAAAGGTCTAAGAAAAGGAGATCCTTTATCTCCTTATCTCTTAATTCTAAGTATAGAGGTACTTTTAGAACTTATGAAATTATTCATCAACTATAAGAAGCTCTCCACTCAAAATGCTAAAATCTAAGGATATATAATTTCATTTTGTAGATGAATTACAATCTTATAAAAATATGATGCCAATTACATTTTTGTTTTAATGACTACAATAAACACATTTAATCAACTTTTTCATAATTATTCATTAATAAGGAAAAGAGTATATGATCTTGCTCTTAATGCACAACACCTAGCTAAATGGTTCTCCTCTCTGACATGAGTGAAAACCAAGAAGCCCATTCTTACCTATCTAAGTATTCCAATCACTTTTAAGAGGCCATATGACTATCATCGAAAAGATACAACAGTAAATCACAAAATGGTGCTATGGAAATCTTTCTTAAGCTAGCATAGTTTATTTTTTAATTTTGTATTAAATATGTATTGATACTAAATTCTTATGCTTCTTAAAGGAATTAATAGACAATTAAGAGATTATTTAGAAACTCTCTCTAGTTAGAAGATCTTTCCAAAAGTGCATTAGCCAAAGTAAAATGGGTGATATTTGTCTTCTAAACTTTAAAGGAGAATTAGGCATTGTCCTTATCAAAATTAATAACAAAATGCTTATGATCAAGAGAATTTGAAGGATGATCAAAGATTTTTAAAAAAGCACTTTGGTTAGATGGGAACATGTTGTTTACTTGAGGAATGCAAATTTTTAGACCATTCATCTTAAATACAATGCTTCATAGACTATGGTTCAAAATTTCAACTAAGGGAGTTAAAAAGAATGGAGATTAAGTGCTACATTGGAAATGACCTTTCAATAAACTTCTGGTATGATAATCGGCTTAATTTTAGACCTCTTCAAGGAACACCTGAATTTGATAGTCTTCACCGTATAATTTCAAGATCTGATATGGTTAAAAAAGTGTTGAGACATAGAAGAGGATGCATTGAAATACTTTTAAGATGTTCTCTCATCACCACAACATTAAATATAAACCTCTTCTAGATAAGGAGTGCACCACTTGGTGGAATAGGAACACATATGGAAAATTGTCTAATGGTTCTTATAAGATGTCGTTGAAAACTTATGCTCTAAGAATCAAATGGTAGAAACTAGTATAGTTTTTACAAGCTAATCTTAGATCACCTTTCACCATTTGGCTTGTAATTAAAGAGATATTGTCTACTTTAGATAAGATCAAAACAATTATAAGCATTCCAAGCACCTATTCATTATCCAACCAAGAGGATGAATCCATTGAACATCGATTTTTTAAATAGGGACACTCCTCTTTCATATAGAAAGGAGGTTTTTATCTAAGTACTTTACCTCCTCTTCCCTCTAACTAGTTTGATGTCATCCTTTCGTCATGCCTATATAATAATCTCTATAATGGTGATATGCTAGCATATAAAATCTCCTTTATAAATGCAATTTATGCTTTGTACAGAGAAAGGAATATGAGAATTTTTCAAAAATAAGCTAAGCACAAAGTTGTTATTCACTTAGAGCTATTTGAGTAAACTAGAAAATAACTAGTTATTCAGAAGATACATCTCATATACAGTCGAACTATAACCACCATTTACAACCTGCCTATAAATCTTAGTTGAAGTCAAAAGTTAAAACAATAAAATTGGAATCCATATTGCTTCTTCAAGCTTATTGTCTAGTTAAAAGAATTTGAATTGTTGCTCCAAATGGGCATCCTTACTATTTTTTCAATTATAACAATCCCTTATTGTTCACTAGCTCTATCTTTTAGTTTTTTTTTTTTTTGCGAAGGATGACTACTAAGTTGTATATCTATGAGAAAGGAGTCATAACTTAAAAGCATAACATTCAGTTTGCACTGATTCTTTAATTTCTTTAAAAAATTATGAAAATTATTTATTTCCTACTCATGCAATAACAATTAATTTGAATTCAAAATTTCTTGAAAATTTTTTAATATCACTAGAGATATGTTTATATCTTTAAGTAATAATAATTTAGATTTTGTATAAACAACTATGATCAACTAGTTAGTAGCCAATTAAATGGTGATTTGGACTATAATATTTAACAAATTTTAAATGATTTATAATAATAAACAAATTAAATCATTATTGGTGAGATATCTTAACGAAATCCTTACCCTAGATTAACCAATCTAATATATCATATTAAAAACAGAAAAAATAAATCTTATAATTGAATTAAAGGAAAATATAGTGATAAGTAATATCCAATCTACTAAGTATGAAATAATCTTGAATTTCTTTTAAAAGGAAATAAGGAATAGCCAAAGTTAAAATTTATGAAATCTAGAGTGCGCTTGAGCTTCTTTGATAATTTCCAACTGCATGGACTCTTTTAGAAAATTGTACCTGTATAAGAAAAAATGAAAGAGGCGGGAAAAAGAAATAAAAAACAAGAAAATAACTAAGTAAGAATTAACTATGATGAAAAGAACTTAAAACCCTAAAATGAATAACGTTCAAAAGATAAGAAACCTAATATAATTATGAAGATCTACGAAAGGATGATGAACAAGGATAAAATATAAGAAAAAATACATGATTTTATAATTTGACATGTCAAGAGACTTAAAAACTAGAGGAAATATACCAAAACATAAGAGAAATAAGAAAGAATGAAGATATAGCTATTAAAGTTAAAATTCAACAGTTCCTTTCTTCATTCATAGGATTTTGATGTATAAAGGGTTAAACAAATGCTTTATTCGATCAACTAATAGAAAATTTCAGGTTTCTATGTTTGGTTGACCGAAAAGGACTATTAATCAAACATAGATATCTTTTCACTATGTTAGATGAAGAATCACACTTTGGTGTCCAATAAACATTTTACCCCTTTCTTTTACCTTTCAAATGCCTTTTAAATCAACTCAGTATGATATTTGAAGAAAATAGTTACCATTAAGCTACTAATCATTACTCTTTTTAATACATGATAGAGTTATATAATACTTCTCCCTCTTTTCCATTTTTTTTTTCTAAGTTCAAGTTAAAAGTAATAAATACAACCTCTTATAAAGTTGAAAATAATCTCACTAAGGTTTTTTCTAGTTATAAGTAAATTTTTTTTTTTAATTTTTGTACTTCATCTCATTTTTCTTAATTCCTCAAAATGTTTTCAAAAATTAAACATCTATTTAGAAGAATAAATCTAT
>JANITW010000004.1:35998382-36011341 GCA_027564335.1 Erythroxylum williamsii | reverse complement strand
TAACCTAACACATAAACTTATATACCCCAATATCTTCAATTTGAAGATATCATCAATCTATTATTTAAATGCTAAATTAAAACTTTAAAGTTCAATATATGAGAGTTTACTAGTTGAATTAATGAAGAAGAAACTAAGTCAATTACGTAATATGAATTAAAATTGATCAAAAAGAGGTTAAGAAGCTAGCGAAACAAGGTTCTCTCGTATAAAGGAAGACATCAACTTTTCATCTTAGTTCTTATCAGTCTTCACATCTGATGGGGCTCTCATATGGCGATTCTGAGTAAGAAAATGAAGACTGTGGAAGAGATGCTAAGGGAATTTCTATGGTCTAGACTTGAAAATAAAGCTAAAGTGCCCATAATAAAATGGTCTGAAATCTGCTTGCCCAAGGAGAATGGAGTCTAGGGATTAATTATATCAAAACCTTGAGCAAGGTGTTTGTAATCAAGAGAATTTGGAAGATCTGCACTAACAAAGAGTCACTTTGGGTTCAATATATATATCTATATAAACATTTCTCAAAAGATAAGAGCTATGGATAGTTAATTAAGCTATAAGCCAACACATGATGAACCCCAAGACAAATTTTTTAAATGAGGGATTCAGTAAGCCTTGTAATCAAACATATATAGGTAATGGAAAAGAAACTTTATTTTTGGTTTGATAATTGAACTAATTTGGGTCCTTTATATAAACTATAAAAGTTTCACATACTCAAAGCTAGCGTACCTATGAATATAGAAGCAATCATAAAAATAAATAGCTAGAGTTAGCCATTTCATGCTTCAAAGGGTTTTGGACTAATAAAACATAATCTCCATTCCAATCCCCTTAAAAGAGGATTCTATCCTTTAGCTTAATAATAACTCTACGAAATTCTCAAACCAATCTTACAAGAATCTCCTGATGGGATCACAAGGAAAGTTTGAAAGGTACAAGCTAGCTTGGAATCATAATCTGATCCCCAACGCCTCCTTTGCACTTCAGCTTATCTTAAGAGAAGACTGGGTACTAAAGACGCTCAAGAAATACTCCACATAGATCCTATTTGTGTCCTTTATCAATCTTGTAATAATGATATAAAATAGCTTTTCTTTAATTGTATGTTATTATCTACCATACTTTGGAATACCCTCTACAATCTTTAATATAGTTACCTTTACAGGAAATTACCATCTTTTAAATTGCAAAATTCAATTTTCGTATAAAATTCAATTTTCGTATAAAGAGTAACCTTAACTTATTTAGACTAACTTTGTGAGCATTAGTTACATGATCTAGATGGAAAGGAATAAGAAGATCTCTAGGGGTATCCAAGCCAGTATAATGCTTATCAGTGCAAAGCTCATTGGTAAGATAAGGAAAACAATCGTAGTTAAGGGGCCAAACTACATCAATAAATAAGTACAAGCTCGATCAAGCAATGGAATTTAGGATAGGGGGTGTAAAGATCTCATGTTATTGACATCTTATGGTTAAGGAATAAGTCATGCTTAGATGATGTTTATTCTGCTAATTAACTTGTAGTTTCTTTCTTTAATGCTTTAATACCATTGTTAGTGTTATTGAGTCCCTGGGTGTATTGGTGTGACTCATTACTTCATTGGACTTAGTTTCAGTTTCAATTAAATATTATTTAATTTCTAAAAAGAGTTTTAAAAAAAGTCAAATTTGAAAAAAAGAGGTAAAGAGTTTAAAACCAAATTGATTTAATAATACAAGGCTGATATTCAAAAGTTAGCATCTTAAGGAGAACAATGATTCATTACAAATACATATATGATTTTGGAAGGGAAGATATATTTCTTTTGAAATATTTATCTAAATTTTTTATTCTTCTTTGAAACTTATTATCCTAGACCTTTTATTAGACATAAGGCTTTCAATTCTTCTATACATTCCAAACTAGTGTAACACAAAAAGATTAAAAAGTTATATATTTTTGAAAACCTTCTTCGGCAGCAGACTCATATTATAAAGTTGAGGTATCCCCTAATGACAAATTGTAGAAAAAAAGTGTACCAATTAAATTTGTTTCGAGGAGATTCAATACGAATTACTTATTATTGCTAATTCGTCTTTATTTCAATTATAAATTTTTAATGAGAAGTGACCATTAGATCATTAAAGTAGGATATAATTGAGAAATTGACATTTTTCAATTAAAGAGATTAAATATTTTGATTTATGGGTGGTTTTTTTTTTTTTGAAAGGAATATATCAAATTCATTACTCAAAGAAAGAACGAATACAATCGGGAATAAAGGTGAAACTCATAAAAGGACCAAACGAAATCGAATTCCTAGCTAAACGATGAGCAACACAATTACGAGACTTACGGATCCAACAGACATGAACATCTGGTCTAGTATGGGTGGGTTAATTAAAAATGCTATATAGCATAAGTTTTTTTAAAGTTCTATATGGTCATTTCTAGTGTTTCATTAAATTGAAAGGCACCTTTTAATGATTTTAGATGTTTTTCACATATTTTTTAAAAAATTATAAGAGATGTCTGAGCCTTTCACTAAAATAAAAATAAATATTATATTTTCAAGTTGATAATAAGTATGGTTGATTAAACATATAAGCATTAAATTCTACACTTAATTATGATGAAGGCCAAGAAAAAGAAATAGTCATTAACTTAAATTACTTATGCACAAACATGAAAATAAGGAATTATTTAAAATAATTACTAATTTGAAATAGTGCAAAAACTAAAAAAAATTATTAAAAAGAAATAGTAAGGTTTTATTATATCAAATTGCTTTATAATATAATATTATCAAAGGCTTTTATAATTTAATTTTATTAAAAATAATTCTAGAATTTGATAATTGACTAAAACTATTTTTATAGTATTATTTTGTTCAATTATGATTATAACGTTATAATTATGAGATTATAGTTCAGTACAGTTATGAATAACGCTTAATCTTAAGTTGGGAGAATGAAACAAATGCAGCCTCCTTTCCCTTTTGTCTAGTTGTTGGAGGCTTATTACCAATTATAATTGTACCTAAATGGGAGAGTCTTGGCATTAGTTAATAAAAAACCAGATGGCAGTGCTTATTCCATGAAAACTAATCAAATAATCCATTTAAGGGCTAGATGCAACGATCAAAACCTAACAACGCACATCTCCATCATTCATGCTCTTAATTATGTTTTCTGAAGGTCTTCACTTTAGAAAAAGCTTAAGAAACTATCTTTAAAGGAAGTAGATGGGAACAACTGTACAAGGTCCTTTTATGAAGAAATCAGGAACTACATTCTTGATATACAAGTCACTGATCTACCTTTTAGAAGAAATTTTTATACATAGACCAATAAACAAAAGGAAACATGTTTTTGAGGAAGAAATTAGATAGGGGTTTATGCAATATGAAATAGTTTTAATTCTTGCCTTACTCTAAACCTATATTTCCAAATTTAAGCTTCTAGGATCATTTCTCAGCAATTATGCGTTTTGACGCAGTAAGATCTCCAAGCAAAATAGCTTTTATATTTAATAACTTCTTAATTAACTTGAAAGGTTTCAATAAAGTAGTTTGTAGAGGCCTCAACCTCAATATCAGTGGTACCAAGCAATACATATACACGAGGAAGCTAAACAATATAAGAAAAGAACTTAAAACCCTTTATAAACCTAATGTTGGTAATACTCATTATTTGTTTAATACAAAAAAGCTCTTAATAAAGCTCAATATCAGATTCACAATGAACCTTCATGTCCAATGCTTCAAGAAGTAGAAAAGTAGGCTCTATATAACTTCACATAAGCTGTCAATTTTGATCATTCTCTAATAAAGAAAAGATCAATAATCACCTAGTTGAAAGATGGTGATAGGAATTCAACTTGTTTCCATAGACTAGTGGTCTCTAAGAATATTTTTAACAAAATTGTATCTTTAGAAGACATAGATTCTTTGTTAAACATTCCAAGTCAATTTATTAAGGAGGTTGAAAACTACTTCTCATGCTCCCCTAGGGTCTCCTTCATTTACTATTTTTTCAACAAATCTTATTAAGGAAATCATTCAAGATAAGCTATCACTTCAAGAATTGAGCTTCTCTCTAAACCTATCACTATTAAGGAGTAAGGATGGCAATGGGTTAGCCTATGGGCCCAGATTAAGGTGTTTTCAATAGCCTAGCCCATAGACTAGCCTCAGGCTCAAATTAACCTTATGCTCAACTATTTCAACAAAACAACATCATTTTTCTTAAAAGAATTAGGCCTAGGGTAAGCTTGGGCTACCACCTAGGTTTGGGAAGCGTAGGCTTAGACCCAATTAAAAAAGACATTGTTTTACACTTTTAATTTTAAAAAAATTGGCAAGGTGATAGCCATAGACTATATAATATTTTAGTTGGTAGTTTAGTACGTATTTATTAGTTAAATTGAATTATGAATGCATGTTTAGGTTAGGTTTCGGTTATTTAGTTAGATATTTGTGTTTTGAGTGTTTTATAGGTTAGAGAACATGTTTAAGCTTCAATTTTATATTTTTGAGGTGCCTTGATGTATTTTCTAGTGTTTTAGGGCAAATATAGAAGAACGGAGAAAATTAAAAAAAAAACCCGAAAGAGCAACCAGGCCCACAATCGTGGGTCAAAAGTCACAATCATGATAGAAGCATCAAGGAGAAGCCACAATCGTGGCAGAATTGCCATGATCGTGACAAAAGGCTCATTTAGGGGCCATGATCTTGGCCTACGAGATCAAAGCACATACATAGCCTTCTTGATTTGAGTTTTCGATGGACTTTTCAGATCTTTTGGACTTGGAAAAACCCCTAGGTTTGCCCAAATTAGAAAAACCTATAAAAGGGTTACGAAGAAACCTTAACAGAGCCTCCACTTGTGTCATTTGGGGGAAATTCAAGGGAGAGAAGAAAAAGAGAGAGAGGATGAGGAAGAGAAGAGAGAAAGAGGGGTCTTTTGGCACAGCTGCCTCCCAGGGTCATCTAATCGTAGTTCTTCCTCCTTTCTATCTTTATTTCCATTCATTAAATGTATGAGATGATGATGGATTGTATGATGATGGATCTTGGATTGTTGATGATGTTCTAACTTTTACTTCGAGATTTTACTTTGGTTAAATGTTAATATAGTCATTTTTTATTTTATTTTAATTAGGTGTTATGATTAATTACGAAACTTGCATATTTCTTTAATAAACCGAGAGGGTAAACTAAATAAAAATTATTGAATTGGATTAATGAGAGTTAAATGATCCAGTAGACCACGTGATTAATCATATTAGTTATTGTGTAGAGAGAGATCCTGTATGAAGCCCGATAGTTTATTAGAGAGCTTAAGATCTAATTAGAGTTATGGGTCTTTTGTTAATTGAGAGATTGCAAAATTCCATACTTCAATTAGGGTTTATGATTTGGGGTTTAATGATCATAACTCAAGAGAAAGTAATCTACCTTACATGAATACACCCCAATAGAATGGGGTAGCCGAGAGGAAATTTTGACATTTTCTACATATTGTTCGTACCTCATTCATTCAACTCATATGCCATTGACTTATTAGGGAGAAGCTCTTTCTTTCGTTGCATATTTAATTAATCAAACTCCCTCCCAATCTATTGAATTTCAAACACCATTTTAAGTCCTCACTAATGTTGTAGCTGCTTTACCAATACCAAAGTTGCCTCCTCATGTTTTTAGATGTGTAGGATTTGTGCATATCCATAAAAAATCAACATAACAAGCTAGCTCCACAAGCCCTAAGGTGTGTTAGGTATGCAACAAACTAAAAGGGATACTGGCGTTATCATGCTCTAAATAAATGTATGTGTATCACAATTGAACAAGAATGGAGTACTGAGGAGGAGGATGTTCGTCCATCAAATTTAGAAATTTAGATTCTCACTAATATACCACAACAATCATTTATTAAGGATGTTCCTATTCCTAACCCTGAGCCACCAAAAACAAACTACCAGGGCATTTTACTAGAGGTATTCCTAGGCCTATATATGAATATGAAATTTCAAGTAGACTTAAATATCACATGAGTTATTATGTATCAAATAATAAATTTTCAGAATCAAATAAGTCATTTATAAACCAATTATCTATTATATCTATTCCTAATAATGTGTAGGAAGTTCTAGATTTTCCAAGGTGGAGAGCTCCAATGAATGAGAAAATGAACTCTTACAAAAAAAAAAAAACTTGGGAGATTGTTGAATGCCCACCAAGAAAAAAGCCAATTAAATGACAATAGGTTTACATTGTAAACTACAATGCAAATGGCATAGTTAAAAGGTTCAAAGAAAGATTGGTGGCAAAGGAATATGCAACAATAATTTAACAGTATTAATTTTAGCTACAAGAGCAAATGTCTCTATGTAATCAAACCTACTGGATTGATTACACATATACATTTGATCTTGTAGATAAAATCAATACTGTTAAAAGTATTGTTGTCCTTAGCTATAACTTGGATTGGCCTTTGCAACAATTTGATGTAAACAATGCTTTTTTGCATGGTAACTTGTCTGAAGAAATCTATATGGAGCTTCCACTAGGTTGTAAGGTAGCAGAAAGGTAGAGTAAAAAGATTTATAGATTGGAGAAATCATTGACTGGGTTAAAAAGGTCTCTAAGAGCATGGTTTTGAAGGTTCACAAGATTTATGATAACTTTTGGATATTATCAAGGTAATTCTAATCACACGTTATTCTTAAAAATAAGGCAAGGTAAAATCACTACTCATGTTGTATATGTAGGTGATATGATGGTGATAGGAGATGGCCCAGAAAAGAGGAAGGCACTATAAGAACACTTGTCTAAAGAATTTGAAACAAATGATCTTGATTGCTTGAAATATTTTCTTGGGATTGAAGTTTTTAGATTGAAGAAAAGAATTTTTATCCAAAAGAAAATATACATTAGACTTATTACAAGAAACTATTATATTAGCATGTCAACTAATTGATACACTGGTTAAGGAAGGCTTGAAGTTATGCGTAGAAGTAGGCCAAATACCAATTGATAAAGGAAGATACTAAAGGCTTGTACAAAGGCTAATGTACTTGGCTCACACAAGACCTAACATCGCTTATGCTTTGAGTATTGTTAGTCAATTTATGCATAATCCTGGAGAATAACATATAAAGACAATTATGAGAATTTTGAGGTATCTAAAATCTACTCTAGATAGAGGAATTTTGTTTACAAAAAATACAAATTGATAAAGTATAAATGTGAATGTAGAAGTTGACTGGGTTGTATCAATAGAAGATAGACAATCAACTTCCAGCTACTTCACATTTGTGGGTGATAACCTGGTTACATAGAGAAGTAAAAAACAAAACATGCTCACTTGCCCAAGTGCGGAAGTTGAACGTAGAGTTATAGTAATTAGTATCTTTGAAGCTTTGTAGCTCAAACTACTTTTACAAGATTTAGGCTATCTACTAAAGTAACTGATTAGTCCATATTGTAACAACAAAAGTTATTTGTGATATAGCTCACAACCATGGTCAACATGATGAAACAAAGCTTCTTAAGATTGTCAGATTTTTCATTAAGGAGAAGTTAGATTAAAAATTATGGAGTTGCCTAAGATTCTATCTAAGAAGTAATTGACTGACATTCTTACTATTAAAGCAGTTTCAAATCATGTGTTCTCAAAATTTCTTGGCAAGTTAGGCATGCATGAGATCTATGCACCAACTTGATTTTTGGCAAGTTAGGCCTGCATGCATCTATGCACAAACTTATTTTCTCCTTACTTGTTGAAATTCTACAGTTGAAAGTATATTCTTAGACTCCTGATTATAATTGTAAGATTAATTGTTGATGTTTCTTTCCTTATTGTATATTATAACTAATATGTTTTCAAGAAAGTAACGATGAACAAAATTATTTTTCCTTCTTCGTCTCATCTTTCAAGTACTACTTATGTACCCGGAATTTTACATTCTTATTTTAAAAGATACGCAAATCTTCTTTTCTTAACTAAGAAACAAAATGGTTAAGATTTATCTAGATGGAATTATTATTTATCAGGCGACTACCTTAAGACAAGATATGCAATAATATGAAAATTTGCAAAATAAACAAAACTATGCTGTCTAGCAAGGCCACGAAATCAAATTCCGAGGTGAAAACTTAAAGTGTATTGTCTGAATGCGTTCATCAATTTAAGATTTTTACTAAGATGTAACTGAGGATACATATGAGGGGATATATAAATAAGAACTATTAGCAAATTAATCCAACTGCTTCAACGTGGCAAAAGCATTTATAACTGCTTGCTATTCTTTAAGCCTTGCAAATACGTGTAAACCTGAAACAACTCAAAGGGTGTGATGACAAAGACATCGTTGAAAAATACTTCATTTGAAGTCGGATCATGACTCCCCACCTTCAAGTTGTGACAATGCACGGTCCCTTTTGTTGCCACTGCCATAATGAAACGAGAGCAACTAAGATACTATAAAGATGAATTTAGATCAGTAATAAAGGATTAAATAGGAACAAATAAAATTAATGACGAGGGAATTTGGTATTCCCACAGTATGCAGTACTTCAAACTGAAGGCTTTAGGGAGATGTTGATTTAGTTTATTAAGTTTTCCCTGGAGAATAAAGGTGAATATTGAACCCTTAATCTTGTAAATTGGATGAAACTAATGGCTAAGAAATGACAATCAAGTAGTGTAGACATACATTTCCTGTTGGTTTAGAAATTTGTATCCCTGAAACTTCAAAGGTAAACACATACAATTTAATTAGGTGATGAACTTTCTCATTAGTCAGTTCTTTTATCCAATTATATATGATCTTAATTGGCTAGTTAATGTCACTGGCTGGAGGTTGCTTTTGCTTCCAAACAACGAACTATGATGATTTGGTTTGTTATGGGAACGGCATGGAGAAATCCTTAGCGTGTTGAAAACTCGATAATAGCCTCTCTTACCTTTTTCTTGTCTATGGTTCGCAGGAAGCAGAAGCGAAACAATATATATATATATATATATATGTATCTAAATGTTTTATGCATCATTGCAAGGATAGACAAAACATTTAGCAGGTTTTATGCTTCATTGCTAGACAGACATTAACGAGGACGAATATACTTTGGTTCCATGGACTCTGCTTGCTTTCTTGCATTTCTCATATTTGTTGGGGTACTTGCAGGTGTGATTGGTGACAATAGCTTTGATCAGAATTATTATATTACCTGGGGAAATGGGAACGTTTTGTCACTCCAAGCAGGGACAGAAGTTGAGCTATCCCTAGACAAATCATCTGGTCATTTCCTTCTTCTCTTTTCAGGATGAGCTTATACACACGATTTTCCCTCAGCTCGTTTTTTTACGTCGACTTTGTCTGTATAATTTTTACCTCCTAGGCTAGCTATTTACCATAACAGTCTCTTTATCTCTTCATCTTCGCACTTTCCTTTTGATGGGAATCCTCCATTACTTTTACGACATTTTTCTTCCTTGCTAGCTTATGTACATGTGTTTCAATCTAACTGAACTACTTGGGAAAGAGAAAGGTAATGATACTATAAATGTGTCCTCAAATTTAGAAGAAATTTAAGAGTTTAATTAATTTTGATCAGTACTTATCTTTAACATCAGAATGAAACAAACACGTAACATGTGAGTTAATTTTGAGATTTCATTACTAGTTCGTACAATTAAAATTTAAAACTGTATTTTAGTTAATACCAATTTTTGCTAACTTTATGCCAACAAAATGTGTCGTATATTCGATTTATTAGACGTTCAAAGATACCGAGTACGCATAAAATAGCTATAGAAAAATTAAATCAATGATTTGTTTAAAGCTTAATTAGATCTCATTATAATAGTTTTTTAATAAAAAAACAAACTTCTTATTGTCATTCATATTTGAATGTAGGGTCTGGATTTGGATCCAAGCTAAACTACGGTTCTGGATTCTTTCATATGAAGATAAAACTACCAGAGCATGATTCCGCAGGGGTTGTCACCGCTTTCTATGTGAGTAGGCATCATATATGCATGCATCTATTAGACTAATATAGATTTCGACCACCTTTCCTTCTTTCCTATTATTTTCACCATATCCTAAAGATTATCCAACCTTCAGGCTTCAAGCCCGCTCATAAACGATGCAAAAGATCTGCGGATCGAGGATGCTCTAGTCTAATCTATCTTGCTTTTTTTTTTTTTCTTTTTTTCCATATCATTAGCTAAGTTCACATGGAGACAATCATGACGAACTGGATTTCGAGTTCTTAGGCAACAAAGAAGGAAAGCCGATCACATTACAAACAAATGTGTTTGCAAATGGTGAGGGGAATAGAGAACAAAGAATTTACCTTTGGTTCGACCCAACAGCAGATTTCCATAATTACAGTATTCTGTGGAACGAACATCTTATTTTGTAAGAACGATCTCCCTCTCGCTCTTTTCCCGCAATCAATCTCTATATTCTACACTCTAACATTATAAAGTTTCGGTTGTTATTGGGTTATGATCAGATTCTTTGTGGACGATATTCCCATAAGAGTGTTCAACAACAACACGAACATCGGAGTAGGATACGTCTCACAGCCGATGCAGGTACTAGTAAGCTTGTGGGATGGTTCAAGGTGGGCAACAGATGGAGGAAAAACCAAGATTGATTGGAAATCTGCACCATTTCAAGCTCAGTTCCAAGGATATGGCATTGATAGTGGCTGTCCTGTTCAAAGCTCCAACATCCAACCATGTTTCTCTTGGAACTACTGGTGGAATAAAGTTTCAGAGCTCAACTTCAAGCAACGATCCGCATACAAGAATGCTCGAAATAACTATCTTACTTATGACTATTGTTTGGATACGGCTAGGTTTCACACGCCTCCCATAGAGTGCCGAAGCAATAGCTTCTGAGTTCTTTCTTACACAATTACACGACCATGCCGCATCAGATTCACTAATAACCAGCAAATGAAGTTTCAGCCGAAATATGAGAAAATGTCGTATTGATTTATTGCCAGTAAAATTTACTATTCAAACATATTCAAAATATTTAAGTGGATTTATTAAATATAATATTAAAATTATTTATAATCAAAGAAGATTAATCCGATGGCAATTATGATTAAATCAATTTAATTTTTATATTCATTATCTAAAATGTTTTGATAGCAATCTTGCAAATGTCTTAACCAAAAAATGGAAGCAGCAATTATAAGTCTCAATGAGTCATTAACTAAGAAGGAAGCTGACTTGACTGAGTTACAGCAACAAGTAAGAATAGTAGCTAAGGAAGTCAATCAATTGAGAATCACCATTACCCTACTAGAAAAACAACATTCTCCATAACAAACAACTCTTACTCTTACTATTCATCCAATTACCTCACAACAAATCACTCAAACCTCTTGATCAAAATCTCCCCATTTATCCACCAGTTCTCAAAGAAAAGAAGATTTTAAGGAAGAAAAAATCTATGTAATTTTCAACAGACCTATGGCTGAACTTTATGACGAACGGCATAAAGTAGTAGTACACATTATAGGAAAACCTTCTACTATGCGTTAAAGCTTTTCCAATAATGAAGATGAAAAAGCCTTAGTCAACTTCAAAAACCCAATATTAAAGCCTCAATGTAAACAAGTCCTTGAAAGAACTCCTCTTAAGCCTAATATGAAGACATTAGGTAAACCAATCAATATGGGAAAAATCAATTCTATACCTACCAAGGCTTTGTAGGAATAAAGGAAAAAACTCATGTTTGAAATGTTCTGTGATTGCTTTCAAGCACTTAATGACTAGAAGGATGAGCAAAAACTATTTCAATATTATCCACATAATCGAGGCAGATATGGACCTAAGGCTATAATATTTCCTAAAGCCAATCCAATAACTAGTTATCTCTTTTTCCAAAGTGGATTAATTAATACTATCTACCTAACCAATCTGCATATCCTTTTGAATTCCCTACAGGATTCATTCAAGCAGTTAAAACGTACAAAGATCGTTTTGCTAAAGAAAGGGAAGTATTTATGAAAGTTTTTAGTAGTTATCCAATTTTCAAGGAAACAGACAATCTCAAGGATGCAGAAATCAAAGTAACTAAAATCACTTTTATCTAAATCGGAATAAGCAATGGAATTTACCCCCTATAGATCAACCTCCTTGACATAACTTTAACTGGGATCTTATTAATCAATTAAATCTCCATTATTTAGAAGGAGTTTATCAGTAGTGCATCAGAATTAATCCAGAATCACTACTCAAATTCAATTATAAATGACCAAATATAGTTATGATTTCAGCATATAAAGCACCAATATCACCAAAAGCTCTCCAGATTATTCGACATTTTGAATAACCATTTTCAGCTATTAATGGCATTTTCAATGACTTATCTAAACAATGGAAGTATGCTATTTGTCGACAACTTGACAATCATACTCAGCATAAATGTACCTACTGTCCTGCTACTTCTACAAAAGAAAAGCCTAAGAATTAAAGAATAAGCCTAAGAATCTACAATAGAAGCAATAATTAAAGAATAAGCCTAAGAATCTTTAAGAAGTTGTTAGCCCCAAAGGATGTAGGCCCGCTATCGGCCACTCAATAAAGAAAAAGTAGATTCCTCTACTTTTTACTTTTCTTTTTCAGTTGGGCTTTAACCGATTCCTTCGGTTACTTGTAAAAGCCAACCTGTAGCGCCCCCTCACTGTAGGGTACACACCGGGACGCCAGTGGGTCGTTCCGACGCATATCCCACAGTTCGGAAATGCTACGATCACAAACGATCACTAAACACTCGCATGACATCAATATAAATAAACCACATCATGCAAATCACTATAAATTAAAATCATAATATCAAATTTCATTCATAAAATCAGTCCTCAATATAGACCAGTCTATCAGTCCCCTACAGGCCAAATACATCTCAAAAAGGAAACTGATAAAGACGTCTATACTAG
>JANITW010000004.1:35967555-35995235 GCA_027564335.1 Erythroxylum williamsii | reverse complement strand
ATAAACGAAATACATGCATATATGAAAGGAATACCTCATAATATATTATTAACAAGTCATAATGTTAATACATGAATAACAAATATCCATTAGCCTAGGGCACACTACTAACACCTACTGCCCTGCTACTTCTACAAAAGAAATATAAGCAATAATTGAAGAACAAGCCTAAGAGTCTTTCAGAAGCTGTCATCCCTAAAGGATGTAGGCCCCTGTCGGCCACTCAATAAAAAAAAAGTAGATTCCTTTGTTTTTTACTTTTCTTTTGTTGATTGAGCTTTAACCGATTCTTTCAGTTATCTGTAAAAGCCAACCATTTGTCCATATAAGAGTTCATTAAATACATTATCATAATGGAATAGAATAACATCTGTTATCTTACCTCTTGCTCATTCCAAAATTTTAAGCCTACCAGTTTGGCGTTTAAACGGAAAAAGCAATTCAAGTATGATTTCAATAATGTTTTTTGTTTCATCCATTTTTGTTCATCTCATAATATTTATTATTTATTCCATGAATCTCATAAATCTCTTTTTATTTATTGCTATTATTTCTCTTCCCAATGAAAAATTTGTCCAATAACTTACCATTTATTATAAAACACAATTTTTCGACTTTATGATGCAATATTTATTTGATAAATTTTGTTTTCAAAATAAACTTTCACATATTTATTTATTTTAGTTCTTTAATTATAAATAACATGATTGCACTAATAGTTACACATAACATGATTACATTAATAGTACGTGTTTTAAGTTTCATTATTGATGTTTCTTTAATTAGTATTCACACTTGTATGCCAATTTTGACGTTTTTATCAATTTGTTTTACTTATGTAGATTCCCAATCTATTAGATTATTATTTCAAGATTGTTTCAAATATAACTTTAGACTCATTATTCTACAATATTTATTAAAATATATTTATCTTCGTAATAATCATAAAACAAATAAACGTTTTTATTCACCTACATATTGGTAAAATTATGCCTATTTGTTAACTTGTAGAACTCTTCATCAATCTATCATCCATAATGAAAACAAATTAAGTATTAGTAGACAACTCATTCAATTCTCTACATCTGTATATCACTTCCTTCAATCAATGGATGCATCTGTTGAAGCACTCCCAACTTTATCAAAATAGACTTAATAGACATTATGAATTATATCAGTTAGAAAAAGAAGATGCTAAATATTTACATAACCAATTTAAAGGACATTATATAATAAGTCTTAACGAATCAGACTAGTTGTAATTTCTGTAAACAATTACAATAACATATATTATATATTGAAAATTTAGTCAACCAATATAATATCGAAAAAGAATATTATGAAGAACGATATAATTATGTACAATTTGTTATTACTAATCAAACTGGAATAAAACCAATAAAAGAATGATTAGAATTAGCTTAAAATCTATATAATTTTTATGTACAAGATTTAAACTATTTAAATACTACTTCACGAAATCTTCACCATTAATAAATGACATATATAATTACAAAAGAACAAAATACAGAAGAACAAGACATATTAGGTATAGATCACTTAGAATTAGCTGAATCAGTTGGTATCTTTCATATCAATACTTTATTATCAAAAGAAAAACAAAAACAAATAGCAAAAACTCAACTAAATCTAAAAACCTGGAGAAGATATACATCATCCTCTCCTGAACAATTTCATTAATTGACAAAATATTATCTATTATGGTAAAATAGTTCATAAAATACCAATCATAATAGATCAATGTAGTGGACACATTAGAATAAATTTAATTGATCATCAACAAATTTATACACAATGACAGAAAATACCTAACGATAAAAGACATAAAATAGGATATATACATTTATCCACAATTCAGATTTTATTAAAATCCACTTTTCAAGAAGGTATCGACTCTCCAATTAGAATGGCAATTATTGATGAACGAATGATTAATTTAAATGATCAAATTATAGGAATTATGAATGGAAATTTAGCATATGGTAAAATCAAATTTAATAGTTGCCTAAAATTATGAATCCCTTTAATATCACACAAATTAGATGAAACAATCACCATTGCTTATAAATTTTATCGCGAAAATTTGATGAATATCGGACAATATCCATTTTCAATTACATATCAAATCAGTTACGCTTTAGCAAATTTACACCACAGTATTGAATTTAAAAGTACAGATAAAATATATATTGATCATTTGTTTAATGAAGTAGCTAAAGTTGGAACAAATTTAAGAAATTTCTTCTAATTGTGTTTTAATATCTTTTTCGATTGTAGTTACACGATTTGTTACTAACAATAATATAGTGCTAAAATAGTTAGAGGTAAATTAATTTCATTTCAAAACATTTAACTATAGCTAAAGTTGGAACAAATTTAAGAAATTTTTTCTAATTGTGTTTTATTATCTTTTTCGATTGTAGTTACATGATTTGTTACTAACAATAATATAGTGCTAAAAATAGTTAGAGGTAAATTAATTTGATTTCAAAACATTTAACTATAGCTAAAGTTGGAACAAATTTAAGAAATTTTTTCTAATTGTGTTTCAATATCTTTTTTATTGTAGTTACACGATTTGTTACTAACAATAATATAGTGCTAAAAATAGTTAGAGGTAAATTAATTTTATTTCAAAACATTTAACTAATTTTTAATATCCTATGTGAAAATTATTAATAAATATTGACAATAAAATATTTAAAATGTGTCAAATTTTATAAAATATTCTTAAGATAATGTTTATTTATTAAAATTTTGATTTTATATAAGCTTTATTAATTAAAATAAATGTTTAATGTTTAGAAAAAAAATTTATATCCTTTTCCAAATAATATGGAACTATGAAAAATATTTTTATAAATAATTTTATATTACAATTAAAACTTTTAAAACAAATTAAAAATTTTAGTATTATACTTTAATTTTAAAATTTTATTGTAATTAATATTAAATAATAATTTGTCTTTTTATTATGAAATAGAAATGAAAACAAAAAAATATTTTCTATGATTTTAATAAGATGTGAGAAAAGAAGAAATATAAATTCAAACAAATAAGTCCTCTTTTACCAAATTTGAACATGAAGAATAAATAAAAATAGAAGTGAAATCACTCGTATTCTTAATTAATTATAAATTATCTTTTTAGTTGACTTGCATTTATATTACTTAAAGTTTTATTTTTTGCAATAAAATGTTTCCCTTCTCTTTTTTTTTTGATTGAAATATATATGCTTAACATAATTTGAATTGCAATATTACATAGATAAATAACAATTTTTTGCATTTAATCATATTTAAAGTTGCTTACACATACTAGTTAAATTATTCACTTTATAGTTATCAAGAATATTAAACAAAATTTTGAATTAAGTTCACTAAAAATTATAATTACTAGAATTTTTTAGAAATTAAAGAAATATTCATTAATTTAAAGAGTTCGTATAAGAAAACCAAACTTAGCCGACATTGTTCATGTTTGAGTTCCTTGGGTTGATTGAGTGAAGATTCATTCATGCTTTTTTCGGGTACTTAAGTCAAGGTGGATATTTGTTGGAGTGTAACTTAATTCTCTCACCCTGCTCTTGTTGATGTGGTAATTTGTTGTTGGGATTATGAGCACATTTTTTCTTTCTACTATACAATAGATTATGGCTCTCTTTGCAGCTTTTTTTTTACAACATAGAGTATGATACAGGAATTTTGATGGCGAGTGGCACATTATTTCCTTTTTATTTTTTAAATTCTCGTCTTTGTATGATTAAGACATAGTTGAATGCATAATGTCCTTCTCAGTTTTGTACATATATAATTCTTGTGAGACTTGTTTTAAGGGTGTGTGAAAATTTCTTAGCCTTTTGAGAGACTTGAGAGAGTTTTATAAGAATCTTAAACACCTTGTACTCCCTTTTTGAACATATTGAATTTGGCTTTTTGCTTCGTGGGTTTTTCTCCTCCTGACATTCAGGTTTTCCATGTAATTTTTGTGTTTCCTTGAATTCTCATTTCTAGTTTATGCCTTGCTTTAGTTGAATTTTACATTTATCCACCAAACTTTGGCACTATAAGTTATTTTTATGATGTCATTGAGAGAGTAAAAGAAACAATTAAGGTCAATATAAAAAAGAAACATTTTTTATATACACCATATCTTTTTTTAAAATATTATATACACCATATCTTGGAGTCATCAATGAAATTTTTTTATAAAAAATTACCCTTCATTGTTTGCTACTATAATATTTTTGAATCCCAATGTCTGTTTTTAACCAAATTTTACACACAAAAAAACTAAAGTAAATAGGGGAACGCTAGCGACCATCTTAACAATTGTTGCTTATGAGATGATACAAGATTTCTTTAGCTTACAAATGGAGGAATATAAGGAGGCATGCAGTGATTTTGGGATGTCTATTGCAAATCTTCAAAGAGACAAACTTTCTTCAGATATATATTTTTTTCACTTTTGTTATTTCTTTGAAATTAATCATCACTTTATTTTGTTTATAAGATTACTTTTTTTGTCTTAGAATTCTTTATTAGGACCAATTCAAAAGTGATGTTTTAGAATTATAAAGGTTTTTAATTCAAATTCTAAGTCAATGTGTAAGTGCAACTAGGTGTGAAAGGAATTTGAATACATTTGAATTCATTCATTCTAAGAAAAAAATATAGATTAGAACACAAAAAGGCTTTTTTTGGTCTTTGTTCGATACAATTTAATGTCTCCTGAAACTTATGTTATTATCATCATTAAGTTAAATATATTTTCTTTTAATTTATTAATAATTTAATTTTTATTTTTAAAATTTTAATAAAACAAGTAATTCTATAGATCCAATTTTTCTTGACCATATTGATCTTTTAATGGATTATGTTCCTAAAGAACCAGGTTTCATATAAGAGAGTAACTTAGAAGATAATCTTAAATGTGAAAATATTGACATATTATTTGACGCAATGAATTTGAATGATAGTGAATAAGTCAGTGTGACTCCTAAAAATGATAAGAATTTTATATTAAATAAGTCAGTGTGACTTGAGTAGATATGTCATTTAATGAAATTTTGGGTTTTTTGTTTTTCTATTTTTGAATTTTACTTATATTTAATGTACATATTAAATTCTATATATGCAATAGCAATATAAAACTTTTAATTGTAAATAATTTTGTTTCAATACAAATTCTTATTGTAATGCTTATGGAATCATGAACCTGTATTATTCTTACTATATGATGTTTTAATATAATTATTCTTTACTATATGATATAAATTGTTTTTAGTTTTATATAGATAATTAAACAATCATTTTCTTATATTGATTGTGGTTATAAAGTAACATTAATAGAAATAAAATTATAGTTGTTATTTCAACTCTATATTATTACAATTTTTGGAGAGATCAAAGAAGGAAAGAGTTCAATGAGAGATGAAAAGAGGATGGGAGTTATCCATTATGAAAACTATCAGGAGGCTTCCTCTAAAAAACAAATTTTAGGGTTTTATAGCTATACTATCTCACTTTTCTTTTTAGATAAAGGACATTACGGAGACATGAAGTGGGTTCAACTAAATACAAAAGATGCCAAACATTGAATCCAATATGATAAGCATTGTTTTCTTGAATATCCAAAGCATATATATATTACGCTTGTTTTCTTTCTTTTGGGTTTTATGCAGTGATAGAAAAATCAAACTGGACCAACCAGTTCGACCAAGTTAAACACGAACTGGATTGGTTTCTTGTTTGATTTTTACTTTTTACCGTTGTTAATTAAAACCAGTCGATTAAATAATAAGCTGGTCAGTTTTTGAACAGTAAAAAAACCGTCATATAGAAGAAGAAGGAGGGTGTAAGTAGATTGGGCGACCAAACCACCTAGAATTGGAAAAAAAAAGATAGTCAAAATCAAAGCTAAAATAGGGATGATGAATATAAGGAAGAATTTGAAGTTGAACAAATCTTATCAAGGGGAAGAAGGAGCATTTACTTTGATGTATATAAAAGAGAAAAAGGATAAAAAAACCAGAGAAAAAGTAACGCCCATTCACACATCACTAAATGCAAAACAGAAACCCAACGACAACCAACGACAACTAAAGACAACATTGGTGAAGGGGATAGATATGTGTCATTTTATGTGTGTACAACTAAAACAAAAAACAGATAAAAACTTAAAAAGTAAAAAGCTCAAAACTCATGTACAAACAATTCAAGAACAATCAAAGAGATTTCGTCTTTTGCACAAAAACAACCAATTCCATCGACTTTTCCAACTCTATAGCCTTGACCAAGTGGGTTGTCCAAAGATAGAGAGTTTGAAGTTAAGCACTAGACATTGGACAATTTCTACTTTTGCTTAGGTGGGTAGATAGCAGTCTATCTGAAAGTGTGTAGAAGAAGCTTAGTTTGTAATAATTTATTATTTGTTGGCCTAGAACTGGGAGGAACAAGGCAACAAGCTCAGTTTATTGCGCGATACACAGATTAACACGTTGGAAAGTGGGAGCGTCAAACTTAGGCAAGTTCTAAGACTATAGTAAGATGATTGATTAACGAAATAAGGAAAAAAGATAAGCTTATCCCCTCATGTGCGGGTAATAGCAATTGTGATGGTTACCATAGCCTGACGGCCAGAGCTGGTGGGCCGAACTGATACATTTTCAAAAATTCAAAAATGACGTCATTTTATACATTTCGGTAAGATCATGGGTCGAGTCGGAATTGACCTTTGTCTGCCTAGCTCAACTTGTGGCCCAAAAACCATATCAAAATTGGGCTGGATCGGGTCAAAATTAACATTCCTATTAGTTACTCTGTGTCAATGAGGTAAGATCAAGTTGTCAATATGTTGATTTTAATTATTTGGTCAAAAATGAGTTGTTTGGTTCTATTTTAATGAACCTTTCACTTTTTGTCTTTTTTAATATTATGCAACGAAAATTTTCAAATTTCTTAATATTTTAAAAACTAAACCGAAATATTTAAAATATTCAATTAGTATTATCCTATTATAAAATTGTTTAAATATTAAATATAATTGAAGAATTTAAAATATAATTAAAAGAAACTATTTTTATTCATCAAATTAAATTAAAAAATTATTAAAAATAGATTAATTTACAAAAATCAACTGATTAATTAATAAATAAATTAATTTTTATCAATAAGGATAGCTATTTATTAAAGTAAATTGAATCCAACCGAAAAGTTGATTTTATTTCTTATTTATTATATAATAATTTAATAACTGTTTAATACCGGTTAAACTTTTAAGCCTTAAACATTTACTTTGACTGATTTGATATGTGTCCACTTTTTTAATCATTGGTTCTATGTATCAAAATTAAAGCACATATATATTACACATGGTTTTTTTCTTGATTATATCCATCAAAATAAAGTGAACATAAGAATATATTTTCTTTTCTTATATTTAAAATTATTTAATGATTTAAAACTAAGTAATAATTAATTAATTAATTTTTTTAATCTGTGAAATGAGAATATAAATCATTTATTTTAAGAACATTTAAAACCAGAGATCTATTACTAACCTTTAATAAGGTCTTTTGGTTTCAATTAAATGAATATTCTCATCTTTAATTTAAGATTGATTTAATAAAAATAAATAAAATTTTGTTATTTTAAAATTTATTATTATAATTTCTAGAAATTTGATGGATGTAAAACTATAATTTATACATTTTCAATGATTATTTTATAATTTTTTTAAAAATTTAATTTCTAGAAATATGATGGATGTAAAACTATAATTTATACATTTTCAATGATTATTTTATAATTTTTTTAAAATTTAAAAATTATTTTATAAAATTAAAAAATTATACAAAATGATAATATTAATCATACAACTAAATCGATATTACTACCGATACGGCCTTCATAACATTGCTACAAACTGCGTCTTGTTGCTTAGTCTTCACTGAGAGCTCTATATCGGTATTTGTTCTCTAATGGTGGATTATCTCCGTTCCGCCACCAACTTGTAGGGCAACGCATATCGAATTGCTCTCTCTTAACCCAGTCCATGGCGGCGACGCTTTCACGGAGATGGGTTTTATCACTTTTTCTAGTACTTTCAACGGAAATTGTATTTAGATCGAAAGCCGTAGTAGAAGAACAACGAAGAGAAGAAGAGTTCTATGAAGAACTGTTGCTCAGACCCTTGCCAGATCGGAAGGTGTTGGCCCATTTCCACTTTGAAAGCAGAGCTCCTCCTTCCGCTTCTAATGGCCGCCACCATCATCTCTTTCCTAAAGCCATTTCGCAGCTGGTAATTTATATCTTCGATTTTGATTTAGTGATTGTAATATCTCTGTTAACTTAAAAGTATATAAAGTGATATAGACAATTTGGTGATTATACATAAAAATTGTAACTTTAACAGGTGCAGAAGTTTCATGTTAAGGAAATGGAATTATCTTTCACACAAGGTCGATGGAACTATGAAAGGTGGGGTGGTTTTGATCCTGTTTCAAGTAGGAATGCTAAACCTCCTGGGATTGAGTTGTGGGCTGTTTTTGGTGCCCCTCAGGGAGAAATTGATGCTTGTTGGAAGAATTTGACACATGCTCTTTCAGGTATCTTTTGTGCTTCAATCAATTTTCTCGAGTCTTCTACCATGTATTCAGCTCCTGAGTGGAGCTTTCGGCCAGCTTCGGGTAATCTGAGGTATGGTTTTTTGCCTCGTGAGGCTGTGTGCACTGAGAATCTGACTCCATGGTTGAAGCTTCTCCCTTGTCGAGACAAGGCAGGGCTTTCTGTGTTACTGGACAGACCCTCAATTTATAGAGGCTTCTATCATTCTCAACGGTTGCATTTGACGTCCAATGGACATGCTGAGGGAGGAATGTATTCAGGAATATTTCTAGAGCAAACGCTCACTATTGCTCTTCAGCCTAATAGCCGGGGAACTAGTTTAAGTTACTCTAGTGAGAGGAATCTTCAACCCAGTTGGTCTCTGAGTTCTATTTTTGGGAGGAAAGTTACTGGAAGATGTGTTGTTGCCAAATCTAGTAATGTCTATCTTCAATTTGAGAGAGATTTGGTTGCTCAATTGAAGAATTTGGAGAATCATGGCATGGATAATAAAGCTTTTGGGAATTATTTGAGTAAAACTGATTATGAGTTGTCAATTAATCCTGATGTGGTATATCAAGAGGAGGCTAAGGGCCAAGGAAAAAGCCCATCTGTCCTCTATGAATTCTCAATTGAGAAATACAGTGATTCACAGCCATTTGATTTAGGTCTTAAGTGGAAACTCCCAGTAATTTGGTCATGTCAACAAGCACCATTACATGGTAGTAGGTTCTTGATGGGAAGTGGGAACGAAAGAGGTGCAATTGCTATCTTGTTGAGATCCACTGCATCAAATGAAGATCTAGGTACTAATGGTGGTGATGAGTGCAAGTTGCAAGTTGATATTTTCCAAGTTGTGCCCTGGTATATTAAGGTTTACTATCATACTCTTCAGTTATTTGTGGATGAAAAACCCAAGGCAACTGGAGATTTTATGGAGAAGATTCATATTGTGCCTTCCAAAGACAAGATATCTCCTGGGGTGATGGAGATGGTTCTAAAGTTTCCTTGTAGCATAAAATCTGCAGCCATCAAATTAGAGTTTGATAAGGTATGCTTAGTATCTCTCCTTTTTTAGTCTTTACATGGTAACTGAAAAACTAATTGATCATCTTTCATAATTTGCTATTGGAAATAACAAAAATGCTTATTTCTGTTTAACATGTGTGAAGCACATCAAACCAATAACAATACCCAGTGACAATCTCGTCAATATTCGGGATCTGTAGAGATCTAGTAGTATACAACTTTACCCCTATCTAATAGAGATGTTTTTGATATATCCACACGAATAATATATATATATATATATTATAGACATAAATAATGATAATAATACTATAGATAAATATGTATAAATAAAAGTATAAAAATATGTGGTAAAATATATAATACAATAAATATAGAACAAGGTAAAGAGTAACAATAAAAGGTGAAAACATTGTCAATTGGATTCGAGCAGCTTTCATAGCCAACAACAAACAAAACTCACTTAATCTTAATTTGAAGAATACCTGGATGTTGTAAGTCAATATCATTTCTTTTTTCTTCTTTAATGTATTCTTGCAACCTCAGTTTGTGCTGAATTGTTGAGTGATAATGCGACTCATTGTAATGTTGTGTTGTAACTTTTGCTATTATTAATATAATTTCTTTCATTTTTCCCAAAAAAAAAATGTGAAGCATATCCAACCATAGCTTGTTAATATTTCCCTGAATTATAACAAACAAGTGTTATACAAAAGAATTTAAAGTCTATAAAAGAAATAAAAGAGCAAAGATTGGTCAACCATAAGCTTTAATTTGGTGAGATGAGGATTGAGAATTGAGCACACGTCAAGGATATGGACTGAGATTTTGATTAAGATTCTTTATTACATAGAAAGTAATAGTAAGTTAAATATGTTATTCTATTTTAGATATGTTATTTTAATTATTTAGAACTTGTAGAATTATTAAAATAGAATTTAAATTTGTTAGGAATTTTTCCTACTAGAATAAGGGTTCTAAGAACTATATATGTGTGTGTGTGTGTTTGTGTGTGTATTCAACTCTTCATCAAGAATAAGCAATCTGAAGTTTTTCTACAAACTTGAGCTTTTAATTAAAAGATGTGATGCTTTCTTCTAAGAGTAATTTTTAGATCCTAGAAATGATTCTTAGTTTTCTACTCTCTATTATTTATATTGCTTACCAAATTCTAGCAAACCTAACCTAAATTTCAGTCATCTTAATCTTAATTTTTGTTTATAATAAAATCTGAAATTCTAAGCCTAATTTCCACATCTAATCCCTAAAAATCTAACTATAACAAATCTGAAATTTCAACATTCCTAGTTGAAATTCAGACCTAAAACTTGATATTCCAACAACTTACTTCATAATTTTGTGATTTTAGCTACTAGTTAATATTTCTTCTATTTTTCAATTTGGTACTAGAGATACGGTTCACGATGACAACACGTAGCGGAAGGGCATATAGAGGAATATTCAGAGACTAAAAGCGAGAGGAAATACTTTTAAGAGTTATAGAAAGATTGGACCTTAATGACCTTTGATCACAAGTTGCTGTAAGAACTATTCCAGAAAATATTAGACAACAAACTACACTTGATGGCGGGGTGGAGAAAGTAAAATCTAAGACGAAGAGACTGACACTAATCAATAGCAAATGGAGTTAGGAAATCAATGCCAATTGAAAGAACCAAGACAAAGAAACCAACTAGCAGCACATGGAGAGCGCATGTGAGCCTTTAGAGGTGACGATAAAGTTGAAACACACAACATTACTATGATAGTTCGTGTTGAAGCCCCTAATGTTTTAGGAAAGATGGATCCACACCTATTTTTAGACTGGATAGTAGTAATGGAAGATTTCTTTGATTGGTTCAACATGTCAAAGATCAAAAAGTTTGATTCACAAAGATGAAGCTAGTTGGCCATGCCAAAATCTAGTGGATATTGGTAGAGGATATAATTCGAAAAACAGGCAAGCCACCAATTGTTGATTGGGCAGAGATAAAGTTGAAGTTATCAAAAAAATACTTACCATTTTATTATCAGGATCTAAGATTAACTCTGAACCCTTGACAAGGGATTATGTTTGTAACTGAATACTCGAAAATATTTAATGAACTTTTTATCCGATATGAAGGGTCACTAGAAAAATGACTTAAGAGCAGAAATTTGCAAGGAGTTTGTTAGTTCGAAACTTTATGATATTATTGGTGTTGTTGATGAAGATTATGATGTAGTGGCTAGTGACAAAGTAGACTTGAATGAAGATGCACAATTAGTACAACATAGGAATAAAGGAGAAGTTGTGAGTTCAGTTGCAAAGTCAAAATTCAGCAATGACGAAAAGTTAATGCATTTTGACTACAAGAAGCAACAATACGTATGTTTTTGATGCCTATGTTGCAGAGAAGTGGTGTGGTTTACTTATGAAATCATTTGCAAATATATTGGTCAAGACTTATGATGTTATCCACACTGCTAAACTATTCTTAAGATGAGCAATCCCCTACTATACCTATAAGAATTCTGGACATTTTTAAGCTTAAAGAAGAGATAGAGGATATTTTTGATGAATAAAGTACAGCCACAAGAGATGGAGGATATTAACAATTTCTTGTCAAGTTGAAAAGAAGACTGATTTTTGACAATAGTGGAATTTTAGAATCTGAATTTCATAAGTTGAATCGATACTTGTATGATCAGTATTTATCACATTCTACATCAAGGATGATTTTAAACAAGTCGAGGAGAATTGATGCAAAATAACTTAAAGTCTATAAAAGAACTAAAAGAGAAAAAATTAGTTAACCATTAACTTTAATTTGTTGGGATGAGGATTGAGAATTGAGTTGACATCAAAGATAAAGGCTGAAATTTAGATGATGGATTTTTATTAGATAGGAAGTAGTAAGTTAAATATATTATTCTATTTTAGATATGTTATTCTAGTTATTTAAGACTTATAGAATTTTTATTATAATAGGATTTATATTTTTTAGAATTCTTTTCCTACTAGAATAAGGATTCTAAGAACTATATATATGTGTGTGTATTCAACTCATCATCAAGAATAAGCAATTTGAATTTTGCATGATGCTTCTTTTTAAGAATGATTCTTAGTTTCCTACTCTCTATTGTTTGTGTTCCTCACTCAATTCTAACAAACCTAACCTTCATTCCAGTCCTCTTAATCCTAAGTTCTGTTTATAATAAACCCTGAAATTGTAAACCTAAATTATCAGCAATCAAATCCTAAAATTTCAACCATACCAAATCTGAAATTTCAACATTCCTAGCTGAAATCCAGACCTAGAACTTGATATTTCAGCAACCTAATATCAGTCATTTTTTAATTTTGTGATTTTAGTTACTAGTTAGTATTTCTTCTATTTGTCCTACTTCAAGGTATTTTTGTAGTTTTGTGCATTTAAGATATTTTGTTGGCCATGGTACCTCATTTAGTTAATCAAATGACTGTAAGAATACAGTATATAAAGTCCAGCACTACTCCTCCATTAAACCAACTCATGCATTTACTTGTCAACAGGGCTTCCTTCACATTGATGAATATCCTCCAGATGCTAATCAGGGATTTGATATTCCATCAGCAGTGATAAGCTTTCCTGACTTCCAAACTAGCATACCATTCCCTAATCATGACAACAAAAATAGTTCAAACTTGCTGTCCATATTTCAGGTACGATATGTCCCAATTGGCTGTTTAACAATGTGGTTCATTTTGATTTCCTCTTTTGAACATAACCAATGTGGATACATGATGCAGGAAAGGAGACCTGTTCTCTCTTACACAGAAGTATTACTTGTACCTTTGACGACTCCAGATTTCAGTATGCCTTACAATGTCATCACTATCACATGTACAGTATTTGCACTGTATTTTGGATCATTGCTCAATGTACTTAGAAGGCGTGTTGGTGAAGAGGAGAGATTTCTTAAAAGCAAAGGTAATTTCATGCCCCATAGTGTGTAGGTATTAGTTCAAGGCAAATATAGTCTCTCAAATCACCCTCATGCAATCCTATCATGAGTTGTTACATCTAGGATTTTGATAGTCGTGGTGCAACTCAATTCTTCAATTGCTAGATTGAACGCTGATGCAAAAGGTGGTGATTAGCATCCTGTCGTCAAGCTTACATTATCTTTTTATTAAGAGTAGCTGCTTGTTTTGAGCAACAAGTTCTATAAGTCCTTGTATATTCTGTGTGTTACTTTGGATTGCTCAACACGTAGTTATCTATCTTTGTTTGTCTGTATGTTTACAGCTATTTCAGAAAGTGGCCAGCTTCATCTGCTCTTATCCAAACTGTCTGCCAAGCTTAGGGGAAAAGCATGGGAACCTTCTCAACCATCATGTAGTTCAACATCGTCGATGATTAGTTCAAAATTAGTAATGAAAGTTATACTGGTGGCTGCATTTGCTGTTGCTTGGAAATATTATTTGGACTAGCGCAGTGAATTAGTGAGTTAGGGGCCTTAACGACTGCACAGCAATCAAAATGGAACAATACTTGATCCAGAGATCAGTAATCAGATACGTGTACCACAGCATGAAACCGAACAACGTTAGCTGTAACTCAATTTTGTATCATCTCAAATATTCATTCACATGGTACTGATGTTCAGTTTTAAAACCTCCATTTCTTCTTCAGCTGAGTGATCTAGGAGTAAAATCATTTGCGCATATGTTGTCGCCAAGCTCTGTTGCTGTTTAAGTTTTAAAATTGTTCATTGTACTTTCTCAATACCCGTTTTATTTATTACACAATTTCGATTTGATGATTTGAGGGCAACAAACAGGTAAAGGTCATATAAAATTACAAATCCTCCTTTTCTCAGAGCGGAAAGCAACTCAATGAACATCTGTGAGTGAAGAAATTTAACAATTCAATTTATAGCTCGAACCTTATATTAAGTTAAAAATTCATTTCTTAATTACATAGTGCACTACAAACTCATATCATATTGACACATAAATATGTTGAAATTGTTTCAAAAACTTATCCGAGACTTCCGTAGTACGAAAGATTAATTCAAACAACTCAATTATCAAATAGTAATCAAAAACACGAAATCACAAATAAAATAGCTAGTTTCTAAAAAGAGGCTTTCAAAAGAAGAAAGGTATCTGAAAAGAGGAAACTTCTGAACAAAGAAATTGAGCCTTTAGGAAAAGAATGTGGACTTTTGAAAATATAATTTGTGCTTAGAAATTTATCAAGTTCCGCCTCTCTCCATTTGGACCAACCATTCAAATCAACTATTGTAGGTAAAAAAAAAAAGAGAGAGATTTGTACATTTTAAGGATTGATTTTAAGGCTTGGACCCAAGCATTAGAAACATTCACACTAATGATACGCCCCTAATTTATTTTGAAATTCATCACCTAGGATTGTAAGTTGTTCAAGCCAAAGTTCAAGTGATTTTTTTTATGCATATATTTTAAGAAAATGGTGTTTCAATCAATAGTAAATTCAAATAAAATAACACACACTTTCCCACATAAGTTGTGCTAGACCCCGCTTTCCAAGCTCAACATTCGGAGACAAATTAACTGTCAAAACTCATTGCAATTTTTTTAAAACAATTAAAGTGTATGCGAAAAATCGATAATCAAAATCGGCTCGATTTATTTAAAAACTATTTCAGTCACAAAGATGCAAACATTATTGAACGTATCAAAGTTTCAGTAATTACTTGAGCCCATCACATAACACCAAGCTTGTTTTCAAAACATCTTCACATTTCAAAAACCACCCATTTGATTTAATATAAGTACATAATACAAAATACAAAATATAAAATACACATGATACAATTGAATGCTTATGCTTAAAATGATTCCAAAAATACAAAAATCATGAACTAACTTAATTACAAAAGTCTTTAATTATTTTGGAGTTCTAATGCTTTGCAAGGATTGTTAATCTTCTCTTTTTGCACATGAGAAGGGAAGCGTGGTGTGAGCTACACAACTCAGTGGCTAATATATTTATAGCCATTGGTAATTGACCCAAAGTCAAGCATGTGTATGTATATATGTATATCTAGCAATTCTAGCATTCTTACTTTATTCAAGCAATTTAAACATTCATCAAATCTAACTCCAAACTTAATACACAACATAACTTCAGCCAATAAACATAGTCACTCTATCATGCACCATGCTTGAACATCTAAGGATGCAATGCACATCAATTGGCTCTAGGGTTTCGTGAACAAAATAGAGAAACCGAAGTTTACTCCATGAATAAAAAGAGTTGATTTTTCGAAGCTCGTGGGCCACAAACAGGCAGCCGGGAGAAGGCTTTATGTTGACGTATATGTGACTACGAAACGGTTCCTCTCTCGCCCAAATAAAGCACATAATCAAAGCTCAAAATCATTTTATCAAAAATGAAATACTTTCATACTTTTCATGCTTTTTATTCTTTCCATTCAAATCAAAATGTCATGATACAATTCAATGGCATAACATTGATCAAAATCACAAATTAATTATATCACATATCATACTTTTCCACAGTATGACAAAATAAAAAATTATCATGTATTTTCTACAAGTCAATTTCAAACAATTTAACACATATCCATACATAGGCAAGAATTTGCCCAATTACACAATAACTATAAATACATTACCCACCTCATTTTCTTGCTAAGATCCAATTCAAGGTTGTCTTTTCCCTTGTTCTTGGGTAGGATTCTTTTGGTTCCCTAAAACAAACCAAGTTCCATTCAATAGGAAGTCCAATAGAAAACCCCACAATACAAAATCACCAAAATTGATTCTATAATGCTTAAACCCAAGTATTTTCTAAACTCCATGGACTAAAATCTTTCTAAAAATTCAAAAAATCCAAAATGTTCTTACCTTGATTCTTCACCAATTGAAGAGATTCTTAGCTCAAAGGGAAACTCTTTTCTTTCTCTTCATTTTTTCTTTCTTGAACAACTCCAAAATCTCTTTCGAAGACCAAGAAAAGTTAAACCCTAGCTTGTTTTCTCTTCTTTCTCTCATTCTCTTCTTTCCTTCGTATTTCTCTCTCTTTTTCATGACACTCCTTCTTTTTCTCTTCAGTTTTCATTCTCCTCTGTTCTTAAAATGCAAGACAACACTTCTTCTTCCAATTATGCCCTTAATAATTGAGAAATGTCCCATTTGCCCTTCCATTTATGCCTTATGTCTTTTATACTAAAGTATCTTACCAAAAGCACCTTTGAATATTTTGACATAACTCTTTCTTCTAGAAAAGTGTTATCTCTTTTCTTAAGTTTCCAATGATACCAAAATCAATCCATTTGGTTCAGAAATTTGAAAGTATTGGCTCAAATATTTTCGGACTATTCTTATATTGAAACAATACATTATACTTAGATTTCCCCCCATAAATTGAAAGTCCTAAAGAATGAAATAGATTTCAACTTCTTCATACTATTTGTATCGCCATGCTTCTAGTTTATCTTGAAACCAGAATCATCTTATTTAGAGCTCTACTGATCTAGAAATTATCAAAATACTAAATCGTGTTCAGTAAAATATCCAATTCCTACTCTTCCAATCGATACCCTTACTTTGATTCAATATATCTTTTTCCAATCAATTCCAAAAGCTATAAAAATCTATGGAGGGATAGAAAAATGTGTTGAGAAACTATTGGTTCAAGAACCACTTCATTTTGAGGTCAAATAACAAAATTATGGCCGAAAGAATCAAACAAACTTTAGTCCTCAATCATATTGAACTTGTCTAAGGACAAATAGCATAACTTTCACTAGAGATGTTGGATTAAGATCATATTAAGACGATTTCAAATAGGACTTTGAGATCTACAACTTTGAAGAAGACCTTGAGGTTAGATTTCATCATCTGAAGGGCCAAAATGGACCAAACAATAGGATTAGATGAAGCCAAAGGAAAAAATAGACGAATGAAAAAAGACAGATAAATTCAGAAAATTGCTATAACTTTCTTTAAAGATATCAGATTAAGGTGTTCTTTAGATGGTTCAAAAGAGGACTTCAAAATCTACAACTTTTAAGAGACCTCAAAGACAGATTCTATTTTTTGAAGGGTCAAAAATGATTTTAAATGGCTAAGATTTTTGTTGGAGATGTAAATCAATGTGTTGCAAATCCACTGGTTTAGTCCCATGTCATTTGGAGGTTGGAAGAAGGAGATATAACCAAAATATTGAAAGATGTTGCGTCAGCCTCCAACCTTAGAAGTCGCAATTGTGCATAAGCACGATAGCGAGTTTCCACTCGCCTATCAAAGTCACGATCATGCTGAACCAAAAAAAAAAACACGATTGTGCTTTTCCACTTCCTCTCCCAAAAACACGATCCTTCTTCCCTTCAGATACTGTAGTTTTCTTCTCTTCTTTTTCTTTCCCTTAAACCATTTCTAACTTATTTCAACCTCCATTTTAGACTTCCATTTTGTTCTAAATATTCAAAATCAATCAAAAATCCAGATTTAACACCAATGTCAAAAACCAGAAATTCTCATGCATGTTCTTCATTTTTCTACACTGTTGCACTTTTTCATCTCTTGTACATTTTCCATTTTCTGCATTCTCTTAAATTTCTTCCTCTAACTATCATTTAACCAATCTTTCTCATCTCAAAACATCATCCTACAACTATTTTTCAACTTAAAATTCATTTTTTTGTTCATCTCTAAAACTCTTAAAACTCACGTACATGGATATATATACACAGTGAAAATAGAGTCCTCGTGTCTGTTTTCGACAAAAATTTTCTGCACCTAGTTATACCTATTTTCTAAGATCTTTCAACTCCAAAAATTATTTCTACAACCTCTTACAACATTTTATCATCAAAACCAAAAAAATCAACAAATCCACATTTCCATCTTATATTCACGAAGAATATGAAAAGTGTATATTTTTCTCATGAATATGGAATATCAACTAATTCACCAAATTTAATACCTATATTAACAACTCATAAGGATTTACTCAATACTTACTTGTTAAATCTTCAACTTCATCAAAATCTCAAGAAGTCCTACTCTCCATGCAACTCACATACCTCATTATGGAAGTTGGCAAGTTTCGGTTTTTCTTGAGGAAAATGAAAGAAAACCAAAGTTGGGAGTAGAAAAAGTTAGATGAAAACAAGATCTTTCTTTGGTGAAGGTTTGATGGAAAACTTTGTGTAAAGGAACAAGCTTAAAGAAGATAACTAGGAAGAAGATATTTTTAAGACAAGACAAATAATGTCTTTGTCTTTCAAAGTTAAAAGAATAATAGTAAGCGTTTTAAGATCAACTTTACATATGACACTTGTCACTCATCCATCTCTTAGGGCTTTAACTAATTCTCATTTAACTAGTCTAACCAACTCCAATATTTTTACTACAATTGTCTCCAAATTTTCAATATCATTTTCTCAAAAATTCTAAAGTCATCAATGAAATTTCTTCAATATCATTAAATATTTATTTCTATTTCCTTCCATCAATTTACTCACTAAGTGGCATTTTTTCTAGTCTAATAATATTCTACATTTTTTAAATTTATTCCTAAAATTAACTAAAAATTCTAAATCAACAATTTATACTCACCAATTTGGATTTCAATGCAAATAAATCACAATTCTCAATAATATCATATCAACAAATCAATTATATCCGGAATGTCAATGAGTGCATGTACAGTCATCTTAATGTATGCAAAAATTCAAATTTACGTGCGTGTATGTTAACAGTATGCATGAGCATTAAAAAGCATTTTTCTTAATCTCTCATTGATCTCTCATATACCGTATTTTTGGTTTCTAACTCTTAATATGGGAATGAAATGTTACAAAAAATAAAATTGATTGGATCATAAAACAAGAAAATGTTAGACAGAAGATCAACTTTGGGTAGTCTAACTAAAAATATTTGAAGATAGATAAGCAATACTTAACAAAACTTAAAGGCCTGAGTCGTTGCTTCCCATGTAAAAGGTCTAACCTTAACTACACGAGAAGTGTTGCAAATTAAGAAACAAATAGCTAGAAAGAATGATATGTTATTTTCCTATTATGTATTTTTTTGTATAGTTTTCCTTAATTTAGAAATAGAGATATAGCTATATAATTAGGGATGGAAATGGCTGGGCCAATAACCTGACTTGACTGACCAGACCTAATTTTTAAATAAAAATAGAATATGAAGGTTTTTACAAAATGTTATCTTTGTTATAAGTGTTAGGTCTCTGGTTAGGTCAAACCTAGGTAGTCCTAGCCCAAGATCTTTTTTTTTTAATTCATTCGATGCTAGATCAACCTGAGTTTGTCTTGTTGACCATGAGTCGGGTCTGACCTGGGCTTAAATGCCATCTCTATCAACACAATGGAACAACATAATATAAGAATTGCCACTTCAATGAAGTGGGTTGAACCTTATGTTTCACTCTACATATTCCTAGACTTTTTTGGGTTGAAGTTTTTATGACTTCTATTTTTCTTATTAATCATATGACCATTAAGATTCTTAATTTTTAAACTTCTTTAAGGATGGAATTTAGATTTCCTTCCATTCCCTCTAGTCTTAATGTTTAACCTAAGGTTTTGGTTGTGTATCTTATGTTCATATTCACTATCTTTGTAGGATAAACTTGAACCTTTTACTTTTAAATGTGTTTTTGTCCCTACTCTAGTTCACAAGAACAATTCAAATTCTTTCATCCTCCTATAAGTACCTATTATGTCTCGATGGATTTTATGAAAACGAGTCATTTTTTTTAAGAGATGTATCCATGGTTCCTCTCAATGGTAGGTTAATAGTGAAGAAGAGGAACAATTATGGTTAGGAGAAATGAAGATATAGATCTCTAGCTTAGAGAATATCAAGGAAAATGGGGAAATCGTTAGTTTTAGAAAACCCTTCTATTAAGGAAAATAAAATTTAATTTGATGGTAAGAGACATGAGAACCAACTTATTTTTTTAAAACAGCCTATTCTAGGTGAAAGGAAGATATCATGGTTACACCTCTTAAGTCGAATACCTCTCTTAAAGATATTACCATGTCATTGAATGAATCTTTCAAAATTGATACTAAGGTATGTGGCTATTCTCCTAAATCTTCTAAAATTTCTTATCCCAATCCTAATACTGATCATAATAGGAGATATCCTTTTTGTGAGAAGAAAGCACCTAATATATTTGGTTTTTCAAGCATCCAATTTTTTTTAATCCAATCTCAAACTTTATGTCCTATAATTGTTTGTCTAAAGATAACTTGCCATTTTCTTTTCAGTTGTCTTATATGTCTATTCGTAGTCATTTTTAGGAAGTCCTTCAAGATCCTAAGTGGAAAGATGTAATGGTAGATGCATATTTTAATTTTTAAAAGGGAAATGGTCAAGTTACTAATGGAAAAGAGGACCATGGGGTGTAAATAGGTTCACTGTCAAATATAATTTAGATATAACGGTTGGAAGATACAAGGCTAGATCGATCATAAAACGATATATGTAAAACTTATAGTATTAATTATTAGAAGACTTTTATCTCAGTTTCCAAGATGAATATTGTTCGAGTCATTGTCACTTATAGTCAATTTAGACAGACCTTTATGACAATTTAATGTGAAGGATGCTTTTCTTCATGATGACCTAGTAGAGGAAATGTTCATAGATCCACCTTTTGGGTTTACATTGGAAGAAGGAAAAATATGTAAACTAAAGAAAGGGCATTGTTGATTAAAGTCAATCACCAAGGGAATGGTTTAGGCAATTGAGTCTTACAATGAAAGAGTATGGATCCAAGAAAGCTTTGGTAGTTCTTAGTTCATCCCTTGTTCTACAAACATGAATATAATGATATTATCATGTTTTTTTTTCTATTTTGATGATATGATTATTACCTTTAATAACATAGAAGAAATTGAGAAACTGCAAAGTTATCTGGCCTATGAATTTGAGATAAAGGATTTGTGGATTCTTAAATACTTCCTAGGCATTGAGGTTTCTTATTCTAAACAAGGATTTTTTTTTCTCTCCAAAGGGAAGTATACTTTGTATCTCCTAGCTAAAATTGGTAACTCTACATGTGAACCTATAAATACTCCTATTAAGGTGAATCATGGTTTATCTGTTTCCGTAATCAAGTTCCATCAAACAAGGATAGATATCAAAGGATAATTAAGAACTTAATTTAATTGACTCACACTAGTCCATATATAGCATATGAAATCAGTTTTATTAGTCAATTTATATAGAATTTGAGTAATTAGCATGTGAGTGCTATTAATCAAATTATGGGATATTTGAAATTAGCTCCAGGAAAAGGTATTTTATTCTCCAAACATGAAATTCTTAATGTTGTGGGATATACATATTTTGATTTTTTTAGTAGTAAACTTGATCAAAAATCCACTTTTAGTGTGGAAGCTAAATATCATGCTATGCATAATGTATTCATAGTTTTGGCTAAAATGTTTTTTAACTGAACTTGGTTTTGGTCTAAAAATATTATATGGTGTTGTTTTGGGCCTTTGAGAATTTGTCACCTTTCACTATTGTTGCCTTTTTAGGAGAACAAGAATGAATATTGAATCTTTTCAAGATCTGATCAATGTAAGTCTTTTGAGACAATCAAAGAATTCCATTAACCCTGTCTTAGAGAATCTAAATTCCAAGTACAGAAGAGGCCTCACCAAGATCATTAATATCAAAATGGCTAAATAATAGTTGTTTTGTCTCAAATAATAGATCAGTATCATTAGAACCAAGTAGAATGTCATCAACATACTGTACCAAAAAAATGGAATTGCTCTCACAAAACTTCATATATCTACATTGATTAACTACATTCTCCTTGAAGTCATTTGTAGTGACAACCATATCAAACTTAAGATACCACTGCTTTGATGCTTGTTTTAACCTATAGATAGACTTCTTAAGCTCGTAAACTATGTGTTCTTTACTAGTCATCTAGAAACCAACCAGTTGAGTCATATAAACATCTTCGTAAAGATCTCCATTCAAAAAGGTAATACTCACATCCATTTGATTGAGTTCCAAATCAAAATGAGCAATTATGGCCATGATGATTCGCAGTGAATCTTTGGTAGAAACTGGTAAGAAGGTTTCTTTGAAATCAATCCCTTCTCTTTGGCTATAACCTTTAGCCACAAGTCTAGCCTTATACCTTTCTACTTGTCCACTTAAGTTATGTTTGATTTTGTAGACCCACTTACACCCAATGAGTTTGCAACCTTTAGGTAGTTCAACCAACTCCCAAACTCCATTTTGTGACATGGAACTCAACTCTTCTTCCATTGCATTCATCCAAAACATAGATTAAGGACTATTCATAGCTTATTGATAATTGACCGGTTCATTATTATCTCCCACATCAAACTTATGTTCCTATAAATAAAAATATAGTCATGAAGAATGGTAGATTTGTGTCTTCTTTGTGATCTCCTCGCAACAACTTTATCATCCCCAGTATTAATCACTTCATCCTATGTTTGATTTTGAGGTTCATCATGAGATTCTATTGGATCTGGTCAATCATAGGGTCATCAACAGGAGTGGAAGCGACAAGTACAAGGATTAGAATATGTTCCTCCCTAAAAAAATTTCTTTTAACCCTTGACTTGAACCAAATTCAATTTTAAAATAGACAACTCTATCTGATTCTATATTCTAGTCGTGTGAGATGGGCAATAGAATCTAAGACTCCTTAATCCGACAATGTAACCTACAAAGTAGCCATTAATAGTTTTTGAATTAATATTCTTAAATTATGGATTATAGGGCCTTACTTCTGCTTTACAACCTCAAACATGAAAATGACGTAAGCTTGGATTCTTACTTGACTGTAACTCGTATGAAGTATTTAGGATGGACTTGCTAGTTACTTGATTCAAGATATAAGCAGTTGTCTTCAATGCCTCACCCTACAAAATTTTGGTAAACTAGAATGAATCAATATACATTGCAATATATCAAGAAGTGTGTGGTTTCTCCTTTCAACGATTCCATTCTACTGAGGTGTTCTTGGCATTGCATATTTTGTTTCAATACTACATTATTGCAAGTATCTAGCAAAAGGCCTTGGATTCCTTCCACTCTCATCATAACGCCTATAATACTCTCCACTTCTATCAAAATTAACTACCTTGATATTCTTCCCTTTTTGAAGTTAAACCTTTGTCTTGAAAATCTTAAACGCATCTAAAGATTTAGATTTTTCGCGAATGAGCTCCATATGACCGTACCGAGAAAAATCATCAATAAATTAATGAAGTATTTATAACCACCCATAGCAAGTGAAATAAATGGTCCACATATATCAATATGAATCAAGTCTAACAATTCTGAGCACCTATCTGTTTTTCTAACTTTGGCGGTCAACTTTCTTTTAATGCAATAAAAAAAGGTAGTGAATTCTGAAAAATCAAGATTATAAAGTACACCATATTTTACCAACCTCTTCATTCTGTCTTTAGAAATATGGCCTAAACATTTGTGTCATAACATAGAAGATCTCAAATCCAACCTCATATGTTTGGAATCAACAATAGTATTAAGAGAACAGGAAGAGGCAACAGTAACAACATCATTCAACTCAATTTTGTATAAATTTTCACATAAATGTTCATTTCTCACCAAAAGAGAGTCACAGTACAAAGTCATTTTTCTAGTTCCAAAAAAAACTATAACCTAAACTATCCAAAATAGATACAAAATTAAATTTAGGGTAAATAAGTGGCATCTTGTAACTCTAAAAGATGTCCTATATTCAACTGCAGTCTAATTGTCCCAAAAAATTCAACTTGGACTTTGGTATCGTCTCCCATGTACACATGTCACTCAAAACTAGTCGACATTCTTCGACTTGTTAGTGTCTACAAGAAATTTGTAACGTGAATTTTTTCTCCAATATCTAACCACCAAGTATTTGAGGGCACATCAATAATATTGGACTCTAAACAAATCATCACAAGACAATTATCTTTCTTCTTTATGTGAGCTTTGAGCTTCTGGTAATCAGCTTTCTTGTGCCCAAAATTCTAACAAAAATTGCACTTCCCTTGGAAAAATTTATTCTTCTGACTAATAAAAGATGAGCTCGCCTTTCCACTTCCTTTAAGACTAGCAACTCTCTTCTTGAAAGGCTCTTGGTCACTTGAGTTATTAGGAGTGAACCTTCTCTTTTGAAAATTTTTATGTTTTGTCATCATGGAGATACTTCTTGCCCTTCCTTTTTTCATGTCTTCCTCTTCCTTGGCAAGAATAACAATCATCTCCTTAACAGTCCATTGCTCTTTTTGAGCATTATAGCTTGATCTAATCAAATCAAATTTAGAAGAAAGAGTCCCCATCACAAACCTGTTAAGTCAAAATGACTTTATGATTAATTTTAATGAAGACCAAATAATAATGTAGATCAAAAATGAGACGAAGCAAAGCTAGAAATGAGACAAAAAAAATGAGTCCGAAGCGGAAGGAAAAATTAGATGGAAAACAAAATGAGATGAAGAAAATGAGACAGAAGTAGAAAGTAAAATGAGATGGAAGCGGAAAGCAAAATGAGATGGAAGAAAATGAGATGATAGAAATGAGACGAAAAAAATGAGATAGAAGCGGGAAGTAAATGAGACGGAAGTGGAAAGTAAAATGAGACGGAAGAATATGAGACGAAAGCAAAAACTAAAAATGAGACGGAAAAAAATGAGACGATAGAAATGAGACGAAGCAAGGCTAAAAATGAGACGGAAGAAAATGAGACGAAAGAATCGAAGACGAAGACACAATACAATGTCAAATGATCAATTAGTTTGAGTTAGTTACAGAACTCAACTGATTAACTGTTTCTTCAAAGATCAAGAAATAAGAAGAAAGAAGTAGTTATCAAGAAGCAGTTGAAGACAAAGGCTATAAATACGAGTCGGAGTCGAAGACTGAAAAATTTAGTGATTTTCAAGAAAGACTAGAGATTCAAAAGCTAGAAATTTTATTCATTGTACTAAACTTAGAGCTACTATTGTTTGTAACAAAGCTCGAAACATCTTTTAGTAGAAGGTAGAAAAGTTTATAGCTTGAGGAAGCTAAGTTAAAAAAGAATACTTGTTGTAAGAGACCTGAAGAGGCTCGGTGAAAAGAATACTTGTATCTTTGAGAAGTATAGTAAAATCTTAGAAAGAATTCTGAGGACTGGACGTAGCCCACGGTTTCGGGTGAACCAATATAAAACTACTGTGTCGATTCTTACTCTCAACTCTCAACTTTTAATTTCTATTATTGATACAAATACTTTATAATACTGTTTTTCAATCGTTTTGAGAAAACAAAATTTTTTAAAATAAGAAGTTCGTTTAAAAGGGGATTGTATTCAAAAACAGATACACATTTCAACCCCCCCTTCTTGTGCGTTTTGTATATCGAATATTAAGTCTATACTAACGTGTGATTCACTTCAATTGGTATCAGATCTTGGTGTCTAAAAATCACTGTAACAAAGTGTGGATAAAGATCTATGAAAGAGTCACACTTATATATAACTGAAGGTGCCTCCGTCACTAGACCTCTTGCGTTCAATGGAGAAGACTATTATTACTAGAAAGATAGGATGCGGCTCTTCATTGAATCTACTCATATTGACCTTTGAGAGATAATAGAAAATGGACCGTATACATCGGTAAATGAAGAAGGAAATGTTGTTCCACGAATCAAATGGTCTGCAGAACAAAACGTGAGATTCCAACCAAATTCGAAGGCCAAGTTCTTTCTAAGCTGTGCCCTAAACAAAAGTGAGTACAATAAATTTCACGGATGCGACACTGCAAAGGAGATGTGGGATACACTATCCATCATAGAAGGCACAAATCAAGTAAAGGAATCCACGATAAGCATTCTTGTACACCAGTATGAGCTGTTCAAGATGAAGGAAAAAGAGTTTATAGATCAAATGTTTGGAAGATTTCAAACTATCATCATTGGAATTAAAGCTCTCAGTAGAACTTACGACAATCAAGATCACGTTAGAAAGATCATCAGAAGTTTACCGAAGAGATGGAGATCAAAAGTCACAGCTGTACAAGAAGCCAAGGATTTGAGCATATTGAAGCTTGATGAATTGCTTAGATCTTTGAAGATACATGAAGTTGAACTCGATGCAGAAGATAAGCCCAGACGGGACAAATCCATAGCATTGAAGGCCGGACAGAAGAATCATAAGAATCAAAGGAAGAGGAGCTCATCGTCAAAAGTGCTGAAGATTGAGGAAGTCAAGGATGATGACTCCAGTGAATCAGATCATGTTTCAAACGAAGAAGATGATGAACTATCCTTTATCTCGAGGAAGATCAGACGCTTGTGTAAGAAAAAGACTAAAGGAAACAAAGAGTCCTATCTCAAGAAGAATAACAAAGATGAAGGGAAGAATGAGAAAACACCCATCATATGCTATAAATGCAATAAACCTGGACATTACAAGTCCGAATGTCCATTGTTAAAAAGAAAGCCAAAGAAGAGTAGAGAAGCCAAGAAAAGCATGATGACAACCTGGGAAGATCTAGACTCGTCTGAATAAGATACTGACTCAGAGCCATTGGTGCAAACAAATATTTGCTTGGTACCCGAAGAAGAAAGTGATGAGGAGGTAACCTCAAAACTTAATGAATTACAAAATGCATACTCAGATTTATTGGAAGATTCTCATGCAATTCTAAAATAGAATAAATTGCTTAAGAAAAAGTACATAGAAAACTTGAAAAATACGCAAGTTTTAGAAAAGGAGAATGTATGCTTAAAGAAATAGGTAGACGAGATGAAGAAAAAGGTAGTTGTAGATAGATCTGAAGAGATCAATCAGTTGAAACAAAGAATAAACAGTCTTTCAGCTGATCTATCAACATTTACGGAGAGTACTAGAAAAATGAATGATATGCTAGGAAAATAAAGACACCTTAATGATAAAACTGGATTAGGGTTTGCTAAAAACTATACTCAGCATAAAAAGAATTATGCTCCCTTTAGGAAGAAAT
>JANITW010000004.1:35917610-35938815 GCA_027564335.1 Erythroxylum williamsii | reverse complement strand
CAGGCCCATTAATCTTCCGCGGGCTTTTCTTTTAAATGTATAAATATCACGTTTCCCGCCACGCTCTCATGTCAGACATTGGGCTCTGGCAGCGGGGTCCAACATGGTCTTACTTTATTGTTTGTTTGTTTACATGATGTATTGAATGATTATGAATGTGATTTGATTGTTGAATTTCAAACAATAAAAGTCCGATGATTGTGATATATGAATGGGATATTGAAGTTTTATGTATGTGAATTTGAATGAAATAAGTGTACATAAATTGATTGTTAAATGCCGACCCATGGTCTGATGATAAATGTGTTCTGAATGTACATTTACATATGAATGAGAATGCGAATTATCAACTTTAATGTTGAAAGCCGGACTAAGGTCCGATGATATGCGAATGTGATTGAATGAGAATATGCAAATGTGATTAATACATTCCATTTCATGAATGCATGAAAGATAAAGGCAGTTATGACCAGAGTAGCCAATGTGAAAAGAGCTTTAAGCTCAGTTATGCGCATCAAAGCCTCAAGGTCAACGTTTAATGAGCCTGGTATGCCCAACGGATACGGGACAGTTATCAATGAGCCCAGTATTCACAAAGAATACGGGATAGTATAGACGCTCGGTCACAACAAAGTAATAAATGAAAGTGAGTCTCACGTGGATTGCATTTGAAAATTGATATGTATGTTTCAAATAAACAAAATGAACTATGTGAATGCTCTGAATGTGAATTGTGAAATAAGTGATTAAAATAATATGTGATGTAATGGGATTAGTAGATAAATGATGTGAATTATATGTTATGTGACTGGAAGAGCCATCGAGGATGGTCAGTCACTGAGTTCGTAAAACTCACTCTAAATTTGCAACTATTTTTCAGGCTCAGAAGAGTTACCTCATTAGACAAACGGGAGTATAGCCACTGCATTCAAGTAAGAGGTAGAAGTCATGATCAGTTTGCGCCTGCATTGATACTTTCTTATTTGTGTATTCCATTACATTTGTATAATGTGTATTTGAATATGCTTCTGTATGTAATAACTTTACAATTTGGAAATGTTGTAAACAAGTTTGATTAATGAGTGTAGTAATACTCTTGAATGAAATTGTTCATGAATAAAATGGGCTGACTTGATTATTAATTTCTGCATATGCTTGTGCTAAAAAAAATTTGTACCAAGTTTTCGAGTGGTTGACTATTCTAGTATTCCATCCTTATGGGATTCGCACTCAGACATCACTTAGGATATTGGGTACGTGTCTTGAGAGGTGGTGTGCTACAATGCAAATCCAAATGCACCACATATAACCAAAACAAATGCAAAAACACTCTCAAAACTAGATTAAATCGTCGACTATTTTCTCTTAAAATACCAATAGAGTAAGCACAACATTCATCACAGAGCACAAATGTTGAATGACTTACCTCTAAAAGATAGAAGCACTTCGATTGGAGAAGACCTGCTATGCAAAAGTCAACAACGAGAAGACCAAACAATGGTAGAAAGTCGTTCGAGAGTGAGGGAAAAGGCGAAAGCAGCAGGCGAGATTCACGAAATGACTTACCCCTTGGCATTTTTCATTGACACAGAAGTTGAGACGATGTTGCTTTGCTAGGATGGGGGGAAGATGATGACGATTAGGGGGCAACGTCAGTTGGGGGGTAAAGATACTTGGGTAGGTTTTAACAAAACTAAAACGACGTCATTTTGCACCTGAACCAAAATAAGTAGATTAGCCTTCCATAACGTCGTTTTAGGGGGTAGGGACTCGGGGACTCGGGTGGGTTTTAAGAAAACAAAACGATGTTGTTTGGTTTAAAACCAAATGACGTTGCTTTTCACAAAACAAGAACAGTTTAAGTTAGCCTTCCGCGACGTCGTTTTTTGGTAGAGGGGGGAAGAGGGGACTCGGTAGGTTTTAACAAAACTAAAACAATGTTGTTTGGTCTTTAAACCAAACAATGTCATTTTACTCTTGAAGCAACTCAACAATTCAGTCAGCCTTCCACGACGTTTTCTCTAAAAAAACGTGGCGGTTTCTGTTTTGCGATGTTTTGTTGTTAAAATGTCCCAAGAGGTCAAACAAATCCGCGACGTTTTATGAGATCTTTTCGTGACATTTTTAAAAATGTCATGAAAACTTTGAACAATTTGCGACGTTTTTTCAAAAAATGTCTCGAATTCTATTGAATTGTTGTAGTGACTATTTATCTCTAAAATATCAACAACTATAAACTTCCAAAACCTAACCAATTAGACATTTGCCTCATGATATTTGATCAATCAATAATAAGGACCTTCATGTTATTAAGAGAATTTTATTTTGTGACATAATGTAGCAATTCATTAGAATTTTTATTTTAAAGTTTGATTTAACTAGCTTTACTTTAATTACTTTATATTTTATCTTGACTTGGTAGGAGTAACTATTGTATGTGATGGGTTCATCCCTATCAGTCCATATAGTTTGACAGAATTAAGCAAATTTTACTATTATATTTTAATTTTATGAAATGATTTTAATACTAATAAATATGGTTTTTTGATATAAATAATTGAATTGTAACTCATATAAGGTTGTAATTTTTCAATAATGTCAAAATGTGGATTAAATGTGAAAATTTGGACAAAGTGAAATTTTTTCATGAAACTAATACCACTAATTTAAAACAATGACACAATTCTAATCATCTTGATATTAGTTATGAAATTTAGAGGAAGATTACAAATCCTAGGAGAAAAATTTGTACCTATATTAACTTCCTTTGCTTTTAACATCAAAACTTCCTTTTTCTGGACTAAGGAAAATCTTCTAGATAATAAATGTAGCGCCCCCTTATCTTAGGATACGCACCGGGGTGCCTGGAGGTCATTTCGATACATATCTTACGATAAAGGTATACTACGCTCGACCACTACATTCACTTCATATGGTATGGTATCATAATTCACTTGCAAAGTATCATTAGAAAATCACCTTTTTTTTTTACCAACTGTTCCTCATTTCATTTCTCAAAATCAAAAGTATCGTCGAGTCTTTCAACCTTTACTATATGTACATGAAGAAAACCTAGTAAAAAAGTACTACATGAAAGAGGAAAATGTAACCAATCTATCTAAGTCATTCCAAGATCCCAACTGACAGACCTTTGATCCATGACTTCTCTTGCCAACTCACAATCCACACAGCAGTAGAACCCTTCAATAGCTAAAGTTGTATCTCGGTCCTGAAAAGATAACGATGCAATTTTGGTGAGTTTTGTGAACTCAATGAGGTAACCATCATCGATGGTTCACTCAATTCATGCAACACTTCAAATCACATCGCAACTATTTCACAAATTGGCATTTCACATGAGTAACACGTCTTCACTTCAGCATAAGCAAGTCTATATTTCAATCAATTAAACATGCTTAACAAGATCCATATGTAACGCTTATGAGACAGTTTTTCAATTATTACGATGTTGTGACTGAGTGCCTGAACTGTCCCATATAGGGCTCATTAAACGTTGAGCCTAATGCACTGAATCACTTATGAGGTCGAGGCTCAGTTTTACTCGTTGAGCTTTAAGCTCTAATCGGTGGCTACTCTGATCACAATTGTCATTATCTGATTATGCATTCACGTATGTAATGCATGTACCACAATCAACCATTTTATAAGCACATAGGTCTTCATATTCACATACAATCAGCACTTTAATATCTCATTCTACCTTACACAATTATCGGACCTTCTGTTCGGAATCCACAATCAAAAACATTCATTCATCATTCCAATCATGAATTAGGCAAACAAGTAATTAAGTGAGACCATCTAAGTTACTCACAGTATGCTCCAGATTAGCCTTTGCTTTCAAATTCTGGGAACACCTGAATGCGGTCACTTGACCTGCACAACCCATTTATGCAAGACACACACTGCACACTCATCAATAATTGCACACGAAAAAACATTCATTTATGCACAATTGTAATAATGGACCATGTATAATATATGCTCAATGACAATCCCGGGTATATGTTCTAGAACACATATTGTGCTTATTCCCATTTCATAATTCATATGTGTCTAGCTTATTCATAAGCTTACACCTCAAAAACACTTGGTTACTTTATATCATAACTTAATTTCTCATCATCTCTTTCCTAACCTTATATGATCTCAAAATATCCAGATTATCATCCAATAAGAATCCAATTGAAAGTCCCATAATGCAAAAATCACTAAAATTGATTCTAGAATACTTAACCCAAACAATTTCTAAACTCCATACATTAGAATCCTTCCAAAAATCCAAAAGATTTACAATAGTCTTACCTTGATTCTTCACCAGATGAAGGGGTCCTTAGCTCAAAGGAAAGCTCTTCTCTTCCTCTATTTGTTTACTTTCTTGATCAACTCCAAAATCTCTCTTGTAGGCTAGGAAAATTGAAACCCTACCTTGTTTCTCTCTGTCTCTTCTTCTCTTTGTGCTTCTCTCTTTTTCATGAAATTCTCTCTCTTTTCTCTAAAATTTTCATTCGTTTCTTCTACTTCCTTCCATTTTTGTGTTTCTACTCCATTTATAGGCAAGGCAACACTTCTTCTTCTAATTATGCCCTTAATGATTGAGAATTGTCTCATTTGTCCTTCCATGTATGCCTTATGCCTTTTATACTTAAGTGTCTTGCCAACAATACCCTTGAACATTCTAACATAACTTTTTATTCTAGAAGTATCTTCTCTATTGTCTTACATTTCTAAGGATGCCAAAATCATTCAATTTGGTTCAATAGTGTGAAAGTTATACTCCAATATCTCCAGACTACTTTTATTCCGAGACAGTACCCTATACCCAAATTCCATCCAAAAATTGAAACTCTTAGAGTCTGATTCAGAATTTGATTTCTTCATAGAATTTGTATTCTTATGTTTATAGTTTACCATAAAATAAAAATCGTCTCATTTGGACCTCTACTGGTCCCGAAAACATCAAAATACTGAAGGATGTTCAATGAGATAACACCAGTTCATATTATTGAAGAACACACTCACTGTACCCGTCTCACTCTTTTCACTAAATCTTTCTCCATTAGTTTCATATGGCTATGATTCTTGGTGGAGAGGTATGGAAATTTCTTACGAATCCAATGGCTTAAGAATCATGTCATTTGGAGGTCTAAAGGATAAGTTATGGTCAAAAGAATCCAATATGTTTATATCTTTACTCATATTGTACATGCCTTGGCGCGATTGCTATAACTCTCACTATAGATTTTGAATTGACTTTGTTTTTAGATTATTAGAAAGAGGACTTCGAGATCTACAACTTTCATAAAGACCTCAAAGACCAATTCTGTCTTCTAACTATTGTATCGTCTCACTTTTTGCATCATCTTACTTTCACTTTGTCTTACTTTCACTTCGTCTTACCTTTGCGTCTCACTTTTGCGTCTCACTTTTGCGTCTTACTTTTGCATCTTACTTTTGCATCTCACTTTTGCATCTCACTTTTGTGTCTTACTTTTGCGTCTTACTTTTGCGTCTCACTTTTTCGTCTCACTTTTGAATCTTACTTTTGCGTCTTACTTTTTCTTCCCGAGAACATCTCTATTTATAAGGATCATAACTTTTGACTCCGATGTCTAAAATTTTCATACTATATACCTTTGGAAAGATAAAAGAAAGATATACAACTTTCCAGAAGGTATCTTCCTAAAATATATTTATATCAATTCCAAAATTGCCCCTAAAGTCCAAAGATGAAATTTCCATTCCTACACCAACTTACTGCTCCAAATTCTTAACTTCATGAAATTTTGAGACTTTTAGAGACAGAAATGAAATTCGATGTCTTCATAATAAATATAGCCATACATTTCTAGTTTAATCCAAATCAAGAATCATCTTGTTGGACAACTATAGAAAACGTTATGGTTAAAAGACTGAAACATATTCAGTGAACATTTTCCAGATCACTACCAATTTTATTTCCAAATCTTTCCTTATATCTACTCATACCTAGATCACTCTTTCCACTTCCTCTACTTCTCACTTTCAATAACATCACATTTAAAAACAATCCTACCTGGAAGTTGTCAATGAACGTAAGTACACTTATTTTTGTGCAAAAATTCAATATTTATGTACATATATGTTAACATTATGTATGAGCAAGAAAAATGCATTTCCTTAATCTCTCTTTAAGCTTACATGTATTGAAATTTTAGGTCCTAACCCTTAATATAGGGACGGGATGTTACAGACAATGTGTCACTCTTCCTTCCTTTTGGCATTTTCTTATCTCCTCCTTCTTGTTCCATGAAGATAACTGAGTGTGAATATCAAGAAGATGGCTCAGTAAGTATGCTTTTGGCTCACTTTAGCTATTATGCTTCCAAATTATACCTAAAATCAAATATGAACTAAAGTGAGTGTCTTAAACATTTTAAAGCATTAATCATGAAGTGCTATGGATTATATGTATTAACAATTAAACACACATCAAGTTCCCCCATACTTAGCTTCTAACCTTCCTCGAGCAAATCATCAAAATCAAAGTCACAAACAAAAATACTTACTCAATTTTTTTTCATATTTCTCAAGAATAAATAGTCATAAGCAAAGAGAAGTAACTTCTAAAATCATAGCAAGAACTTAATATTCAATGCTTCTACTCATGATCAATTAACATTCATCACTCTTAGAAATTAAGCAATCTAGAGGTAGACTTGGAAAAATGTACTCACATAAGATAGATCCATAGGTACAATCAAACACCATTTATGATCATAACATTCTACAACTTTACATATCATTTCATTTCTCCACCACTAAGAGTCACAAACATAATCATGAATGAAGGGATTTTTCTAAGGTTGTAATGTGGGCAAGGTTTAGGTGAGATGTATTTAGGTAATATAGCATAAAAGCCACCAAAGCTAGTGAAGCAAAAGTAGCACTCAATGCAACATCAAGCGCAAAAGCTAACATTCATTCAAAACTGGGCACCACTAGCTATGATGAATGCAATAACTATGTTTCACAACTCAAATTCAAACTCTTACACCATACTATTTGAAGCATAACCAATTAGAAGGGACCACTCATAAAAATTGATTATAATAATACATTGAAACTATACGGAGTAATCCTTAAAGAAAAAATAATCATAAATAACTTTTCCAAACATATGCATTTCCTCCTTGATACTTTTATTTAAATATTTCTTTTTTCCTCTTTTTTATTTTCTTTTTCTTTCTTTTTTATTTTTTGTAATAAAAGTGAAAGAAGCTACATTAACATGGGAATTTCATTGATATGACATAAAATAACATCCCCATAATTATAATCATCCCACACATATGCACACCCCTATACTTATACTCCTGTACATCCACAATCATTAACAATCAACAAGTACTCCACTGGCTTTAAGGCTTGACGAGGACACTTAGTTTAGTTTAAAGCATGTAATTTGGTTAGCATAAAAATAAAAGACAAATAAAGCTCAAGGGGGCATATCAAAAAGAAAATCATATAAATAGCTAGGCTATTTGGTTTATGTAGTTTGTGAAACAACGAATGTCTGTATCATTTCCATGTTCATCTGCTGCCTTATGAAAGTTCTAGGCATACTACATGTTGATCTTATAGGGGCTTGCTTTCCTAGTGAGCCTTTAAATAATTTAAAAACTTCTTGTTTGATTTGTTAGTGATCAGATATTTTAGAGCCATTTTTCTTAGTGAGTGAGCTAATTATGTTGTGATTCTTCCTAGCTATTACAAAATTGTGAAAGAATTTTGTATTTATTTCCCCTTCTTTTATTTACAAGACCCTTAATCTCTGCCTTGGGATGGATATATGACTGTATGTTGCGTCAATATAGTATTTGACTCCTTTTTCTCTACCTCCTTCAAGGTTATATCTTTAGGATCTTGGTATAAAGTTTATTAGATGGTTAGCATTTAATTTTGGAACTTGTCACTTCTTATTCAGTATTGGAGCCTTTTCCAAGAATTCAACTTCTCTAGCTCCTGATTTATCTAGTGAAGCTTCCTTAGACACTCAAAACGTTTCACTTTATGAATAGGGACTTCCTTTGAGGATAACTGTATTAAAACCTTTTAGACTTACTAGGAGATTATTGAATTTGAATGGCCTTAATCTCTTACAAGTGCTGAAGATAGTTTGCACCAGAATTGGTGAGTAGTATAAGAACCTCAGCTTCATAAAGTTTTTATACTTTCTAGGAACTTTATCATCGATTGATTATTTACCAAAGTTCTATCTAGTTTCTTTATTATTAACCATATAGAGCTTTATTTATTGCTCTATGTGAAACACCTTCCTTTACACCACATATATGTAAGTCCTAATAGCTCAATACATTCCCTTAGGTCATCAGAATAGTTTCTATCAGTCACATTTCCTTCAACTTTTGATCTATAAACAATGGAGTTGAAGTCATATGAAACTCATAGTTGCTCAATACATTCCTTTAGGTCATCATAATAGTTTCTAACACACATTTCCTTCAACTTTTGATTTATTGACAGTGGAGTTGAAGTCTCCCAGTATAATGCACGGTTCATTTATTGTTGGTTGGACATTTTCAATCCTGCTCCATAACACTTTCCGTTGGAAGTTGAAATTTGAACTATAGACATATATGATCATTACTTTATTTTTTCCTAAATAAATTCCATAACTAGGTGAATCACCTGATCAATTAATGCTAACTTAGTTACTCTCAACCTACAAGCGTTAAAAGTTATGATTATTCTCCCACAGTGGTAGTTATGGTAGTTTGATGTTAGATACCACTAGCTTCCTAAGTTTGAGCTTAATCATATTCTCCTTGCTCAAATTTGTCTCCAAAAAACCCATTATTAATGGTTTCACTTTGATTACAATGTTGTCTAATAAAACCTATTTTTTTGGACAATTAATGTCCCTTAAATTCCAAGCTACTATTGATATAAGATGGGGCTTTTAGTTAAAGGTCTCTTAGATCTTGTTTCCCAATTGACTTCCTTCTATTGTCACATATAGACCCTTCCTCATGTGAGACTTGACTTGCCTTATTCACTGTAATCACTACAGGTTCAACCTGGTAGTATTGTCCCTTATAATAGACTATTATTCTTGTCTCCCCTTCCATTATTTTTACTACTACAATTCCTAGTTGCTCTCATGTTATATCTATTGATGTTGTGCCCTTAGTTCTTTTTCATTTAGATCTTCCCCCATCTCTTCCTTCCTATTTGCTCATTCTCATTTAAGTAGGCTATCTAATAAACTTATAGGCTACTACTTGGCTCAAACTATTAGGACCACCTACTCTCCGTGGACAAAAATCAATAAACTTAAATAAACAGATTTAGTATTTAATCCCTAATTATTAATAAATTATATTAACATTATTTATTAAATATTCGTTTATAGATATAGCAATGAGATATAAATATGATAATTTAATAAAATAATAACATTCATAATTTTATTCATTAATATAAAACATCAATCAAATTAATTACTTATAAAATAAAAATAAAAATAAAATTGAATATACTAAATAATGAATAAAACTTTAATAAAAAAAATTAATTTATTATTATACTAAACTAATAATATATTCTATTAATTACTTATAAAATAAAAATTGAATATACTAAATAATGAATAAAACTTTAATAAAAAGAATTAATTTATTATTATACTAAACTAATAATATATTCTAATTTTTATATGAAAGATTAGAATATATTATTAGTTTAATATAATAATAAATTAATTCGAAAAATACTTCTAAAAACTATTATGTAAATTAGAAATAGAGATCCAATTTAACAAAATAACCAAATTTGAATATTATTCTCTTTTTCTGAAAACATTTTCACCTAATTTGATTTTAATTATGTGAGCTCTCAAAATTTAAAAATGATAGTATCCTAAAGTGTAAAAGATATATACCTCTTTTATAGTTGTCTGTAATTTTAAAAAAACTCCCTAAATTTTAAAATTAAGAAAAAAAACTCTTTCTAGTTATGAGTTTTTAAAAATGACTTCTCCTTTTAAACATTAGTTAAGAAATAAGTACAAAATGCACATGAATTAATTAAATGCAACTAATATGGTAATTCAGCTTTAAAGTTAATTTAAACTAATTAAAGGTGATATAAATTAATAATTTAAGATAATTATAATAAATTAGTAATTTAAGTCAAATTTAATTATTTCAATTCTAATTTAACAATTGAGTTAAATCTTTATGTGAGCAGTATTTGATTAGTACAAGTTGATGCTCATGATACATGTCATTTGCTGTTATTTTTTAACCAAATTCTGGCAATGAGTTTTTCTAAAAAAATTGAAAATAAAAATTAAATTTTTCAAAAATTTTAAAAATAAAGATTTTAGGAAAATTTTCTTTTAACTTACACGTGAGATGTAAGTCTTTTTACAGAATAAACAAATTAGCACGGAAATATGAAACCCGATCCGACCCGATTGTATCTGAAGGCCACGATTCATGACATAGAACCTTATTCCCTCAGCAGCTACTTCAATCGTCTAAAATCTAAATTCGTAAATACATTCAACTAGTTGTTCCTTTTATCACTCCAGAATTTACTAAGTGAGTGTTTTGATTTTCTCCTTTTCATCGCGATTCAATTTCGGAATCTGCCTTTTGGTAAGAAGAGAAGTGTAGGAACTAGGGTTCAGTTTGTTTGTTTTCTAAAAGGAGGATGTACGCTGATCGAGTGGAGGCTGCGTCCAGGAAGTCGATAAAGGAGCGTCTTAATGTTAACTCCATTGACCATTCTGTTCGTAGCCGGCTAGTAACTGGAAAGAGGTTTGCTTCTTTTTTTTTTTTTTTTCCTTTCTCCCCAAATCACCTTCCATAGGGTTAGGCAAAATTATTCATGTTGGAATATGGTCCTTAGTCAGATTCGTTGTGTAGTTTAGTTAGTTTTTTTAGTGCATTTTGTTTAAGGAAAAATGGTTTCTACTGGTAATGATAAGGTAGGAATTTGGGAAACATGGAACACTATTGGGGCATGAAGGACATTTTTTTTTTAAATTTTCTACATTTCTTTATCTTCCTGCTTATTATGTTAAAGAGGTATTACTAGCATTTTAAGCTTGAAATCTCTATTTGGAAGCTTACACTTGCTTGTGCAAGTAGTTGAGTATCTGCCTTAATTTACTTGTTTTCTACTGCTATTATAACTTTTCTTTTCTCTATCCTGTAATCTAATAAGGAGGATCAATGTCTTGCCCAGTATTGCAACTTCCTCTTGTGCCCTTTCTGTGTTATTTTCAGGGCTTATATAGTATGTTGAGGTACATTGTTATTAAGTTTATCATGTACCATTTGCAGGCAGAGGCAAGATGATAAATGGGAGCATGATCTTTTTGACAATGATGGGCCTCGTCTTTCAAGTACGGATTAATTCTGACCAGTCTCAGAAAACTACAATTGCTACTATTGCTGCACAAAAATAGGCTATACTTGGTTTTGATTTTTGTTAATTTCTTGTGAAGACCGCAAAGTTGGCCCGCAAGATCTTAGACAAAAACTCCAAAGGAAAAGTCTCCAACAGTCATCTCCAGGTGTAAACTGGCCAGTTTCTGGTGTGCGTGATTTGCGTGAAAAGTTGTCTGGAATAATGAATTCCCAAGCAGTTAATGCTGATCCATCCAAAGGAAAGCCGGAGGCTGCTAAAGCAACCAAGAAAAATGTTGCTGCTGAAATTCCTCGGCCAGAGATTAAAAAATCTGTTGGCATGACTTCAACCAAAAAGTCAAAGCAGAAGGTACTTATCCAAGTCTGAATGTTGAATAGTCATACATGGCTGCGCTAGTTGTTTTGACATATAGACCTTATGCTCCTTCCTTTGTTGTCATTCCTAGTTCTTGATGACTGCATTGATGTTAGAACACTTTGCAATAGCCAGTGTCATTTGAAGTATTTCGAGAGATGGAATATTAAGAAAATGAACTTTGGCTATGCCTGTAATAATGGATGCAAGTAAGATTCCTTTGTTTCCAGAGAAGAAACGTACATTTTTTTTAAGGTTATTGGTTTAAGCTTAATTTGTCTATTATATAGCAGTAGGTAAAGAGAAGTTCTAATGGACATTAGGTGGGGATAATATATCCTTTATAAGGTCGATCAGCACTGAGAAAATGCCCTAAAACAGCCTGTTGACTGTAATTTTACCACATGTTTAGTTGTTTATTCATTTGCAGGTGGAAGATGGTACTTTTTTTTTGTTGGGAGAGTACTAAAAAGTTAAAGCTGTATTGTTATGATCTTTATGCCTTTAATTTCAATCCAAATATGTTACTAATACATGCATATATGGCATATTAATGCAACTTGCTAAGCAATGCCTTTTTCTTGCAGGCAGACACCTCAGTGGATAGTTTTTTGCAGTCATTGGGTCTAGAAAAATATGTCATTACTTTTCGGGCAGAAGAAGTAAGTACTATGCGTTATCAACCGCTCTAATTAATTTAGGAAGTTGTTGTCTTTCTTACGTACTTCACTCTTTGCAGGTTGATATGACAGCGCTTATCCACATGAGTGATGAGGACCTCAAGGCTATAGGAATACCAATGGTAAACTCTATATGACCTCTTCATCATTGCGTGAATATCTTTCCTCAATTTTTATAGGGATAATTTGTACTCTTTTTTATGTATTGGAATTTTATGTTTTCACCTTTATGTATGATATGTGAGTATTAACTACGAGTTTACATTGATGTTGAACCGCTTCAATAATCCTTGCTCTTATGTCAATTAGAAAATTGTTTTAGCACCCTACTCTGTTATGCTAACTTCTCTTTAGCTTGTGATAGGTTTTAGACTTTGCAATGGTAAAAAACTTTTATGTCAGTTCATTCAACAAATTATGGAAGTGTTTGATTTCCTGTAGACTGTTGATAATCTCCAAGGCATTAAACTCGTTGGTTTCTGCTCAATCTGATTTTTGGTCTGCATATCTGTTTGAGAACATGCAATGCAACTGTGTGTAAACTCGTAATCAAAGTTTTTCCTCTCAGAATGATTCTGAAGTGTTGAAATCTCCATGTTTGGTACTGCAAGAGCTATGAAATAGACTAATTATGTAATATGCTCAAAATTATCGCTCATTCATCCTCATTATATGCAACTTGGGAGCTATTATTTAATGGTCCTTGTTTTATTTGACGAATAACTGTACTGTTTAATTCTTACTCCTGTGATCTTCAATGATCACTGTTTTTACCTCTTTAGTATTGTTCGCTACCTTCTGCTCGTGTGGTATTCGATTTACAGATCAACCTTTCACTGGTGTATATTTTTCTACCATTTGTTGATTGTATCCATTAATTTCTATTATGAAGCTTTTATGTGAATCTTTTGTGGATATTCTTCTTGCGCAATGGTAATTCGGTTTGTTGTTGTGTCTTGGCATTTTTAGAACAAGCCAATTGGTATCTAACTTAATGCCAATCTTCGTATGATCATGCTTGTTTTTGGGGCTTTCCTCGCTTCTTTACCTAATTGGCTCTCTGGTTAACTTTGTGGTTTTAGGGCCCAAGAAAGAAGATACTGTTAGCATTGGAATCTAAAGGCTGAGATTTGGGAGTGTACTGGTTCAAGATTGGTTTTGTTTTCACGCAGGGTATGTTTTGGTTGATGTGGGCCTGTATTTAATATTCCCCGACAGCTTTCCCTTCTCCCTTTTCGTCTGAAAGTGGTCCCAAACTGGCACGTAATCTGTATTAACTTTGCTGGAGGAAGAAAAGGAGTGGGGAACGTTTGTTCTACTAGTAGCTGCAGACTATGAATTACATTGTTGCTTCTGGTTAGAATGACTGAGGTAGGTAGGTAGTTTATACATGCTAATCGAAAGATGCGTTATTCCTTTGATAAGGAGGATTTCAATTCAAGTCTCCCATATTGATATGTGAGCGATGAATCAATCAATCGAAAGATGCGCCCATTTTCCTTTGATGAAAAAGTTCTGAGGATAGAACAATAAATCTTGGAGTTTGACATTATGTATTTTAAAACCATGGAAGTTTTATAATTAACTGACAATGGGTTCCTGATAAATTAGTGGGAGCAATAGTTGAGGATTTGAATTGAGAAAATTAGTGGGAACAATACTTGACGATTTGAATTGAGAGAAATCATCAATCAGCTCTGGATTGAATCAATTTCTTTCAACAGGGAAACTGTATATCTCCATCATGATATGATATTTGTATCTAACAGCTGGATAGCAATTTAGGGACATCTTATTTAGAAACATAAACCAACGAGCAAGTAATATAGAAGGGACCATGAGGAGCGAACCTACTACGACTGATGCCTCAAGCAACTGGGAGCCTGATCCACGTGAAACATTGTTCCAAGCTTGGCACCCTTGTTTTGGATCTTAACAATGCTCATCAAGTCTGATAGTAGAATCGGAGACACAGTACCTGCAATAGTCTTTATTGTAGCTGGACCCTTTCTCATCTTCACCTGACCCAAGGTTTTTATTACCAGCTCTTCACTAGTAAACAAGAACGTCACTGCCCCTTCAGCAGAGACAACTAAAAGCTATAGCTGAATCATCTCTGCTTATATTAATAACACAATTCCTGCCAACAAACTTTGCGTTTTCAAGGAAATAAGAAGTTGGTCAACTTGAATCCTGAGCATCCACCTTCAAACAGAACAACGAGAAGCAAATGCCAAGAATTCTTTTCGGTTCACTAAATGCTCCTCAACTCTATAAAAAACAAACAGTAAAAATCGTGAAAACAGCAACTGAGAACCACGGCTTAATTTTAGATGTGTTCGATTCGCTCAAAACACGAATACCCAGTTGTGCCTTTAAGTGGTTCTTTTTTTTTTTCTTTTTCCCAAGACAAAGAGGAAGAAAGGAGTCTTTCATCAAAGTATCCGTCAATCAGTATTTCTAAAGCTACAATGGAAATGCAACCAAGAATGAAATAATGGTCTCATTAGGAATATGGGAATCACGTTTTTGTTCTTTTAATTTCAACCGACCTTTGTCTCTTGGACATTAACGCTTCATAATTGTAATCCTTCTAGAACATGGAGTTAAACCAAGAAAAGGCAATCGATGTAAATGAAGCGATAATGGGCTGTGTTGACAAATTCCAAGGTGGCGAAAGTAAGTTGGTCTCCAGTGCTGATTCAATCTCAGTGGGAAAAATATAACGTTATTTAAAATAATCTAATCCAGCTTAGGCCTTGGAGTAAGCAAAAGCTGTTGGTTTTAATTAAGAATCCGTACAAGTTGGATTAAATAAATAAAAATCAAAACTCAAAAGTCAAAACCCCCCAAGCCGAAGAGCGAAGAAAGGTCAGCACAAATCGAAATGTTTCAATAGAAGCCGACACTTTAGTCCTGACGGTTAAAGTAGGCAGCCGCCATTAACAGTCACGCCGTTAGTGACTTGCTATTTCAAGAACTCAACTTTCCTGTTCCACGCAGCTTGGACCAATCCTATTGGACCAAAGGAACGTTTGCTTAAGTGGAAGAAGTACAAATGGCTCTTTCAAAGCGTTGAATTGTTGACAGAGAGAGACAAATGAAGGCGAGACGAAAGCTGGGATAGTTTTTTTTTTTTTAAATAGTTTACCGAGAGAAAGAGAGAGCAAGGTTAAGCATTATCGGTTGTTTCGTTTCAGTCAATGATTGATAAACCCATCTCTCGCTCTAGACACGTTTTTCTTTGTTTAAATTCTCTACGATACTCTTCATTGTTATCTCTCTCTCTCTCTCTCGCTCTCTCTCTGGGCTTGTAGGCAAAGGTCTGTTCTTTGCTGTTGGTCAAGGTTCAATTTTGTCGAAGAACTGTTCTCTGATATTTTTGTGGAGATAGATATGGAAGTAAGTTTTGCCTTTGTTGTTGTTTTTTCATTTTTCTCTACATTTGACAAAACCTTAAACTTTGCTCTCTTTTGTTGTTGAATGTTGAAGAAGTTGCAGAGATGCTATAATATGTATTTATAGGTTTCTGTTACTTGGAAGACTGAAGACATCTCATATAGCCTCTGTGATCATGTTAGTTTCTCTTGTTGTGTTTGGCAGTGCTCGGTACTCTTATATGTGATCATGTCAAGTATATCGCTGTTGGCTTGGATGGATTTGTGTCCTGTTTGTGGTTATGAATATTTTAGGGTTAATTAGAGTTGATTTTGAATTTCAAGCCTCTGCATTTGTAAATGAAGAAGCAAATCGTATTTCTCTTGATGTCTATGAAGAAAGAAAGATGGTTTTGTTTTATATTTATTGGTTGATGGGTTTTCTGATAAATAAATAAAATAAACAGCAGGGAAAGGAATCTTCCATTCCAGAACTAAACCAACGGTGGTAATAATTAGAGTTATCTTAGGTGTCTACGTCTGGTTTAGAGAATGGTGAAAGATGAACCAATTACCAAAATTTTGGAGGTGTTGCCAAGTCTTTTTAGTTTTGTTTATAACAAAAACATTATGTTCGGTGTTTGATAAATGGTGGTGCGTAACAGTTTCTGAGTGTTGTTTTATGATCTTAATCCTACTATATTACTCGAGACTCTGTCTTCTGCATCCATTCTGTTATTTGCACATGGCGTTTGTTGTCTTCTTGATGAAATCTGTGCAGTCCACAGCATGAGACCTGTGGTCGAAATCAATGAAAATATGTGGCTTGCATAATTTTGAAGTCATGTTGAAACATAATGGAATATGATATGGCTCTACTTTGACAATTTATTAGCCAGGTTTGTGAATGTGACTGTGGAAACTAAACTTCTGAGGTTCATATGTTCCATGTTTGTGAAAAACCTGTAGTTGCTTCGCATTCTAGGTTAGTATATCACATTTAAATCTTTGTAACTAATCTTGACAATATTAGTTCCCCCTTTTGCACATTGAGAGTCAAATTTGTTCTGGGCTTTCGATTTTCTATTACTGTCATATCCATCATGAATCTTATAATAATTTTTTGTCTATCCTTTTAATGTTGATTATTGCATGTTCTTATTAATAAAATTATGAATTTTGAATGATCAGACTTGGCATACCTTTTTCGTTTAAAGTAGCAAAATCTCATGGACGAAAGCACTTTTAACCTTCAACATTGATTCCCATAGGAAAAACGCTTAACTAATTGCCTGTAAACTTCTACATTATGCATCTTAAATGGATTTCTAATAATGTTTGTTGAGTTGGTAATTAGGAGAAGAGAGTGTTACTTGGTTAGTCATGTTTTTTAATATGATCCCCAAGTTTGTTAAAATGTCAAAGCAGAGACTACTTAACACATTAATTTATATCTAAAAGAACAAAGAGAATATTTAAAGCTGTAACCAATATAGAAGCATCAAACTTCTCAATCACACTATTAAATTATGTGAAAGGGTGATTGAGAAGAAAGTGAAAAAATGATGCATCTATCTCAGAGAATCAATTTGGTTTTATACTAAAAGGATTTACGACAGAAGTCATACATCTTCTTAGATAAAAATGAAATATTATAGGGACAGATAGAGGAACTTGCCCACGGTTTTATTGACTTAGAGAAGACTTGTAACATGATTCCGAAGGATGTCAAGTGAAGGTGTTTGTAAGTTAAGAGAGTAGCCTATATTTGAGCCATTAGGGATATGTATGAAGGTGTTAAGACTAGAATAAAGACGACAAGAGGAGATACATAGCTTTTTTTATTGATATCAGGCTACACGAAGGATTTTTATTTGGCCATTTCCTATTTACAGTAGTTACGGATGAGCTTACTAAGAATATTCAGGGGGATATGCCTTCATGTATGTTGTGTCATCATGTAATTGATGAAACAAAAGAGAGTATTAATGTCAAGCTAGAACTTTTGAGGGGTACATTAGAGTCAAAGGATTTTAAATTGAACAGGACTAAGACTGAGTACTTAGAGTTTAAATTTTTAGATTGTAATGTTGTATCTAATATGTAGATCAAGATTGATATAACAGTTATATCACAAAAATATTGTTTTAACTCTCTTGGATTTATCATGTAAAGTAGTGGTGATATAAATGACGACATAATTTATTGTATCAAATCAAGATGACATAAATGGAGGGTGCTTCAAGAGTTTCATGTGATAAGAAGATACCACTCAAGCTAAAATATAAATTATATCATTTATCAATTAAATCGGTCATATCCTATGAGATAAAATGTTAGTTCATCAAACAAAGACATAGTTATAAATTAATAGTTGCGGAAATAAAGTTAACGTACCTAGTACACAAAGCTTCTCGCTTTGCGGGGATCTAGGGATGGTCATGATATATGTAGCCTTTCCTTTGTATTTTTACAAAGAGACTGCTTTTGTAACTTGAATTTATGACTTGCAATTACAAAGAAACAACTTTATTTGTTGCTCTAAGGCTCACCCTTAGTTGCGGAAATGAAGATGTTATGTTAAATGTGCAATCTTACAAGAAGAAATAAGGTAAAAAATGTAGTAGTGAGAGATAAGTTGGAGGTGGTCGATATTGATAGTAAATTAAAGGAGATTAGACTTAAGTATTTTAGACATGTCAAGAGGAGATATTTTAATGTCATAACGAGAAAATGCGAGAAGATTTTACCTATAGATTGTAAAGAAAAAGAAAAACCTTAGAAGAATTGGGGTGAGATGATCATGAAAGATATGATCCTACTGGAGCTTACTGAAGAATTGACCTTCAATAGAAAACTTTAGCATAAGGATATAGGTAGAATACCCTACATAAAGAGGTCATTTTATTTTCTTAGGCATTTTTAGCCTTTTCTTTCAATTCTAGTTTTTCTTTTAAATTAGATTAAGTACTTTCGTTTATAACATTTAGTTCTTTAATTATGTTATTTAATTATTTCATTTTTAATTATTTTTTATTTTTATTTGTTTATTTATTTATTTACATTCTTTTATTTTTATTTTAATTGTGATTTTTATATATTTTAATTTTAATTTTTTTATATATACAGTTATTTGATTATGCATTTGGCTATTGTTTTCTTTTAACTGTATTTTTTAAACCTTTTTTTTGTGGGTTAAGGTAAGATTGCATACTTTTAGTTTTTTCAAACCTTGCATCTTAGATTCTTAAAAAGATATTGTTGTTATTGTTCTAGTTAAACAACTGGAATTCTTAGTAGCACCTAGTGCTTGCGGACCAGTACACAGAATACTATATAGCCAAGATGACCGTATCCTCTCTGTTATGCTGAACCTTTTTTTCTCCGCTTGCACAAACCTTTGCTACATGAAGAACTGTGTCTAGTGATGATGCTTACTAAACTCTAGTATGCTAGTAGTGGTCTTTTCTGTCTTTTGTACACTTGCAGTTATTTATTTGCATAGCTCGGGTCTCCAGTAATTTGTTTACAGAACTTGCATAATTCCATATATGATATCCATGTAGACTTATTATCGCCTAATTTATTGGGTCTCCAGTAATTTGTTTGTAGAACTTGGACAATTTCATATATGATATCCACGTAGACTATCAGCCAAATTTATCCTGTATCATTTTGGAAATATTCCTCCCTCTATGCTCAGAAGGTTAATGATTTGCATGGTTTCCTATAGTCGTGCTGTGTCATTGAAGCCTGTCTAACAATGTGATTTCACCGGGCCAGAATTGCAAATTATGTCAATATTTAAAAAGATGTTTTATAAACTCTAAATGTTTGAATCATGACACGATTCCCAGTTCATTAGCCCGTGTAATTCACTGGCTGTGACTGGAAACTATGTAGGTGTTTATGGACAATCTTGTAAAGATAATGATTTTTTGTTATTGACACACAGCAACGCTCACATGTTCCAAAGTTTGGGAATTGGGAAAGCGAAGAAAATGTTCCATATACAGCGTATTTTGATAAGGCTAGGAAGGATCGAGTTGGTGGCAAGCTGATAAATCCTAATGATCCAGAAGATAAACCTGACTTAGTTTTTGCTCACTCAGCCCCAACCCAAGCTTCTCCTGTGGTCAGAGATGATCCAGAAGGACAAGCAGGGAATGGAGCTGCTACACAACTGCAGGATCGCCGGAGAAGCCGGGAAGACGGTGAGTTTAGCCGGTATGTTGAATCTCCGGCACGCCATGACAATATTCACCGCAGAGGTGGCAATGAGACTGTACCTCAACGATATAGTGGTCGTGGAGGAGGTCCTGGTGAAACCTATAGACGACCTGCTAGACAGAGTGCTGGGTCTGAGAACAGCATGGAGCGGTCACCGTTACATCCTCATGCCAGGATAGCAGCAAAAAGCAGTGGAACTTCACCTGTCTGGGAAGGCAAAAACTACGATAGCAGCCATGGCACTCCTGGAAGATCCCGAATGAGACCAAGAGGTGATGAAAGTGTAAGTATTTCTAGCTTCTTACAAAAGTTTAGAACGATGTTTTGTTTGACAGTGAATGTCGGGGTCCTGGAAGACTGCATATACATACGGTGCATCACATTTTGGTTGAGAATCGTAAATTGTTCACACACTCTCTCTCATTTATGCCGTTTTCTTTGTGATAGCCTGATAAGAGTGCTGCTGTTCCAAAATTTGGTGAGTGGGATGAAAATAACCCTGCTTCAGCTGATGGTTATTCTTACATTTTTAACAAAGTGCGAGAGGAAAGGCAAGCAGGCATGGCAGCTGGAGTGCCCACTGCGTCATCTCATGCCAATATCCGCAAGCAACCTCCTAGTGAAAGTTCCAAGGTTTGTTATAAAATAATCCTTTTGTGTTGCCGCGTATGACTGTTTTATGATATGGATCTAATTTTTGCTTTTTTGTGGCTTTCCTTTTAGAGTTGCTGCTTTCCATGGTGCAGAAGTTAAAAGTCTCTCGAGGAATCTGGTTGCTGTAATGTAAATATCATGGAGATTTCTTCTTCGTGCAGAGTATCTTAATTGGCAGTGCCTTCATTCTCTACGTCTGGTATTTGTGCGGCTCTTGTAATGCTTCGTGATTTTGTTACAATATATTTCCTTCTCTCAAATTGTTTGAAATTATATATTTAAAGCAAAAAGAAACGCTAGAAGCAAATTCTTTCCTTTTGATGTTTTATGTTGTACCTCCTACTGTACTTATTGAATGCAGGTCTACAAGCAGTGATCTGAATCTCGTACCGTTCCGGCCGGTACCGGCCGGAACGCTCCGTACCGGTCGGAAACCGGTACCGGAAC
>JANITW010000004.1:35906840-35917510 GCA_027564335.1 Erythroxylum williamsii | reverse complement strand
TAAAAAATTTAGGGACTATTTTATAAATTTAAAAAATATCCCGAAACGGTACCCGGTACCGACCGATACCGGTACCGATCCGTTCCAGAGCTCAATCCGGTACCGAGCCCGGTACGGTATTCGTAACATTGTCTACAAGTACTTTGTTATGCTTTAATAGAAACAAGTCAAAGTATTGCTTTTCGTTGGACTGATATATATATATATATATATATATATATATATACCTTTTATTCTTATAATCGCATAGCATGTTTAGTGCTTGGTTCATCCTATTCTAGGTTGCTTGCGTGATCACCAATATTTTGTATCTCATTATTGACTATATTTGTACATCAGATAATATATATTAATTGCTACTCTACACCACTGGCAATATGAACTGGGGATTTTCATTGTTTCCCTGTTTTCATCCAATTGAGGAGGATCATTCATATATAAAAGGTTTGAGTAATTTATATATTTCTATTAAAACTTAATTGGTAAACATTAAAGAAAGGTATTTTATATAAAAAAATCTTTAATTTGTGTAATTTCTAAAACATGTAATTGATATTACTAAATTCAATTATGCCTAATATTATATATACACTAAATCTATCGCTAATTATTATTCCGGAATGACAAATGACACTTTCATTATTTGTCATTCACTATTGTCCATAGATTGATAAGTGACACATATTCATTAAAAAAAAGGTTATTTATATGCAAAAGATTTGACTCCTCTGTATACAATTTTAATATTATGAATACTATATTAGTACTGTACATTACCATATTTGATTTTGATACAATACTAAACTGATACCGGTCAATGTTAGGTACTATTTTGGGTAATTTTTTAAATTTATAAAATAATTCCTGAATTTTTTTAAATTACAAAATAGTTGATTAATATATTATATTGTATATTTTATAATTTTACATCAATCTTGTTTTCAAAAATCATTATAATAGAAATTTAAAATAATAATAATTTATTTATATTTATCACCATCAATTTCACATATTTCACATATAAATAATAACCACAATTAATATAAAAAGATCATTTAATCATTATACAAATATACAATTAATAACAACATAGAGTATTTAAAATACTAAAGTGACAAAGATAGAGGCAAAGAAGAAAGTCTTAGTGGTTAAAGGTAAGCTTACAAGAATTTGTACAAGAATTGGATACAAAAAAGAGAGAAAAAGACATTTTTAAGTTGGTAAAAGTCAGAGAACGAAAAACGAGAGACGTAGACAAAGTTTGATGTATAAGAGATGAAGCAGAGCACGTGTTCATGGAGGATGATGACATTAAGAGTAGATGACAGAAAATATAGAGGACAACATCTTTTTAAGTGGACTCAACACTTTTGAGAGATTTTGTAACTAGTCTCAATGTAAGCGGATCACAAGGGAAGAAATTAAAAAAGCTTTGAGGGAGATGAAATGCAAAAGGATAGTAAGACCAGATGAGATACCCATAGAGGTATGGAAGAGCCTAAGTGTTGAAGGTCTTAATTGGCTAGTCAAGCATTTTAATGTGATTCTCAAGTCCGCCAATACGTCAAATGAATGAAGACTATGTATGTTAATTCCTTATATAAGTATAAAGGGAACATACGAAATTGCAACAATTATATAAGCATCAAACTACTTAGTTACATCATGAAGTTGTGGGAGAAGATAATTGAGAAAATAGTAAGAAAGGAGGCTTCTATATCAAAAAACCAATTTGGTTTTATACGAGGAAGGTCCATGATAGAAGCATTACACCTCATTAGAAGATTAATGGAATATTACAGGGACAGACAGAAATTTGCGCATGGTTTTTATTAATATTGAGAAAACATATGACAGGCTTCCTAGGGAAATCCTGTGGAGCTATTTGGAAGTTAAGAGAGTTCTTGTGACCTATATAAGGGTGATTAGAGATATGTATAAAGGGGCATTGACTAAAATAAGAAAGATAGGAGGAGATATTGAGAATTTTTCTATCAGTATTGAGCTACACCAAGGATCCACATTAAGTCCTTTTCTATTTACAGTAGTGACGGATGAGCTTACCAAGAATATTCAAGGAGGTGTGCTTGGTGTATGTTGTTTGTAATATCCCGCCTCTTAAAATTGTTAAGAGGTTAAACTATTAGATTGAGTCACATGAGTTATTTCATTTAAGAATTTATGAGGTGCATTTCATTCACATGTATAATATTTGTATACATATATGAATCATGGTTTAGAAAACATTGCAAGATATTATATACACTTAATTAACATATTCTAGGGTATGGAACGAAAATGAATGTGATATGAATGTGCATTCCCAATGTTTTGCATTTTGGTTTACCAATAACATGAATTGATGGATTATAATTGGTGAATTGGAAATTTATTGTTACAATTGAGTAATTGTTGAGGTGATATGTGCATCTAGTTTAAGAAAAATGTTAAAGAGCAAGATAAATTTATAATGAAAATTTAGGTTGATTAGGCCTATAAAATGGTGACATGTGGCATTGGAAATAAGGGACAAATGGCTCAGCTAAATGGATGACAAGTGGCTTGAGTATAATTGCGATAAGTAGCCCTTTAAGTTTGTGACAAATGGCCCTTTGTGACATCTGAAGCAACAAATAGTGCATGTGTAGCTTTACAAATGGTGACATATATAGCCTTACAATTGGTGACATATGTAGCCTTACAACTAGTGACATATGGATGCTTAAAATGAGTGACATGTGGAGCCTAAAGTAAGTGACACATAGACCAATAGAATAGTAACATATGGACCAATAGAAGAATAACATGTGTACTAATATAATGGTGACACATGGACCAATGGAATGGTGACACATGGATTAGTTTAACCTTCTTGAATTTTCAGGATGAAAAAGCAATAGAAGTAAGAATGAAGGTCTACCATAAGGTTAGAAGAGGGAGAAAAAAAGAAAATGAGAAGAGAATGAGAGAAAAAGGCGAAGAAAATTGGAGAAGGAAAGAAATTATCAAGGTAAGTTGAAATTCTGGTTTCAATTTCATCTTTCTCTTTCTATCTGTCTTTCATATTCTTAGAGAATAAATTTGAAGAAACTCAAACAATGAAAGTTATAGATATAGTTTTACTTTACCTCTGCAAAGTGTCTTGACAAAATAGTGACTAGAGTTTAAGTTATGCTTGTTTCCCTAATATTGCCTGTGATAGACCCCTGTGCAGGAAACTTGTACTATTTCCTGATTTTTGGGGACCTTAGAGTCCGAGTTAGTGAAAGTATAAAACATAAAAAATGATTATTGATGTATTATTAATGCTTTTGTGAAACAGTTTTGTTAGGAGATGTATTGATAATGATTTATTATGGGTTGAGTATTGGTTGTCCGTCTATTTCTTACCAAAAACATCCATAATTTGGATGGAGATTATATTTTAAAGGGAGATGTCATTTGTGTAATTTTTAGATATAATAAGACTAATGGAAGTCTAGTTTCAGGAGGCACAAGAATCATGGCATTTGGATTTTTGTAGAGAGAGTTATGATTAAAAAAATAGCTTGTCCATAAAGGAACATTAGGAAGAAAATGATGTAAACATTGTACATAAGGTTATGTTAGCTTAATGGTTGAGGAGACATTGAGCTGAATTAGTAAGTGAATTATTGACATATTGAAATATGTTATAATAACATTTATGATGATTGATTAAGGATGAATTTGGTTATAGTGGTGTATGAATGTGAGATACATATTTGAGTAGTAAATACATTGTATATTTGAATGTATAAAGGCTCGGGAGCTGTGAATCAAGGAGCTTATTCCGAGGATTGTTGAAGTCAAGGGAGTGTACACTTTATTTTGAGGTAAGTTGGAGAAACCATATCTCTCAAGTAAGACTAGAACATCTCAAGATATGCATGATGACACGCATGTCAAATTTGAACCTAGGTAATGCATAGTAAGATTGAAGCTCAAATAAATGCTATTATACTTGTGTATTTAATAAACAATATTGTTTTAAATAACTCTTTGTACTTGGAGTGCAACTGATATTTTTATTTTGTATTTTGAGAAATGATATTATTTTCAACAAACCTGCATTTAAAATGCAAAGGACAATGTTTTATTTTATGAAACTACATTTTTGAACAACTTTACACTAGGAGTACAAAAGATGTCTTTTATTGCATAAAATAATATTTTAGAACTTACATATGCATAATTGAGTTATGTATGCTACGTGCATGTGTTCTCTTTTGGCTTAGAGTCATGGCAAGGTTCCATTTTATCGGCTTGGATCGATAAATAAAAGCATAGTGCCTTACTTGATTTTTATACTTAATATTTGTATATGATTTTTGTGATTAGAGAGGTAACAGTTGGCCAATCGTGTGCTAGGCACAATAAATTAAGTGACTCTCGTGCCTTTAATGCTAGTACATAAAAATCTATTCCCCGTATCAACACATTTATACGAGACTTGCGGGTGATTTCACACCTAGAATCTAGACAACGACGAAGTTATAACCTAGGGTCATAACGCTCTTGTCGACTATATTCCGGACTCATCACGGATAAAACTTGAGCCAACACCAGGAATCAGTGTATGTGCACACTAGTTTGGCCAACTAGTGGTGACATACATGATTGTTTTAGCTTATTCTGATATTTGTTTTCTGACGAGATTTGATTTATACATGTGATTTTTTTCTTCTGTTTTTTCATATTGAAATTAGAACCTATGTTCATCGGATGAGTACTTAATAGGCTAGGTCTATGTGGTTCCTAACAAGTATACGTTGAATCATAGGCTAAGTCTATGTGTTTCTATGTCATGTATGTTCGCTTTATAAGTTATTTATACCGTCTTAGTATGTATCGAGTTATATCCATGATATATGTTTTTCCTACTCACTGAGTACACAGTGTACTCACACCCTCCACTTTCTAACCATGCAAGTTAATTTGGTGAGCTAAAGGTTCTGAGTGTTTCATATGATCTTTTGACTTTTTCGGGACATTACCGCACGTAAGTAGTCTCTGTTTGTACATTTGTTGCATAGTAGCTCATGAAATATTTTTATTATTAAGTTGGTTATGCTGATATGCTTTATGATTTTGTAAATTTGCTTTATGATTTTGTAAATTAACTCTTGACTGTCTTATGGTTTGTAAATGACCTTATGTGTAAGCATTTTGTATTATTGTTGAGATTGCTCTTGAGTGGACTTAAATGTCTAGAAGTTATGGTAGAGTTTAAATGTGAATATAAAAATACGTTTAAAATTGATTGCAGGTGTTGTGATTAAGTTTTGGGATTTTTAAAATACAGTCATTGTGTTACCCAAACGTTTTTCAAAAAGGTATTCAATTAGCCTTGTATAGTCAGACTAAGGGTACCGTGAGTGTCCATAGCCTAGGTATGCGGCAGTTGTTATATCCTCAATGTGGTACTAGGTTGTGACATTATTTGCTGATAATATTATTTTAGCGAATGAGACAAGAGAAGAGGTCAATGTCAAGCTAGAATGTTGGTGATAAGTGTGAATTGCATCATATTTTAGAGTTTAGTTTGATATGTATTTAATTGTTAATTCAATCGTTTAGTATATGTTTAGGTTAGAATTATGTTAGTTTTTTAATTATTTATGTTTTAAGTGTTTTATGGGTTAGTAGAAGTCTTTAAGCTTAATTAGTATATTTTTTAGGTGCCTTTGATGTGTTTGTTAGTGTTTTAAGGTCAACAGAGACATTTGGGTCAAAATAATGGCCCACGATAATAACACAATAGGCTACAATTGTGACAGAAGCATTGGAGTTAGCCCACGATCATGACAGAATCCTAGGACATGGCCCACGATCGTGACTTGCTTGCCACGATCGTGACACAAGGCTCTACATGCCATGATCGTGGCTTGCGTCGGGCAGATGCACAAACACTAAAAGATGTCAAGTTTTGAGAAAATTTTCGAACCTTTGCGACCTTAAAAAAATCCTAGGGCTACTCAGAACAAAAAAGTTATTTGAAGAATAAGACAAAGAAGAAAAGGAAGTTTTTTGCATCAGTCACTTAAAAAAAACCTGGAGAGAATTGTCGAGAGATAGAGAAAGAGAAGAAGGATGAGAGAAGCAGAGAAGAAGCCAACTTGACATACTTCCTATATCAGGAGTTTCTCGACGTCGCTACCTCCCGTAGTCCTTCAATTTCATATTTCCTATTATTTTCAATTTTATTATTGTATAGAATTGGAATAATAGTTGATGATAGGATTTTTGGATATTGATGTTGCTTCTAAACTCACCTTCCAGGTTTTATCTTTGATTTAATGAAATATTATTGTTTACATTTTACTAGATTTATTGTGATTTAATTTTTGCAATTGCATAATTCGGTGATAAACTAAGAGGGTGAATTAAGTGAAAAATAATTAAATTGGGCTAACGAGAGTTAGACGATTTAATAAATCAAAAATTAAATCAAATCGGTAAATTGTGAAAAGAGAGATCTTGCATAGGTTTCTGATAGTTTATTAGAAAACTTCAGATCTAATTAGGGTTTTGGATAAGTTGTTAATTGAAAAATTGCAACTTCCATAATCTAATTAGGGTTTATAAATTAGGGTTAGTGGTTATAACTCAAGAGAGAGTAATCAACGCTGTGATTGTCTATCACCAATAATTCAATAATTCATAATCGATTAGGTTAGTGTTAAAGATTAGTAAAATTCTCTTTCTCTCAATTGGTAGTTCCTTAGGTTGATTGTTGAGTTTGCGTTGTAATTGCTAAATTGTTAATATTTTCGTGACTGATTCTTGAATTAATTTGCTTGATTGAATTGTATTCTTTTTTTAGTTTTGTTACATTTGAATTTTTGTGATTTATTTTGGCCTTAGATTTTATGATTAGATTATCCCTCCTCGAGGGATCGATACTGTGACACCCTAATACCTCCTGGGAGGATACAGGAGTGCCATGCGGGACTCACTTACAGAAACAAACAACAAACCGATGCGAAAGCGTTTCAAAACATACTAGACATTCCTTACATGAATTTTTAGAAACTGAAGCAAACATACATTAAATATTATTCCAAACTTGTTCAAAACATACATACATTATATCATATGAATCTAATACAATTTTTTTCCCAAAAACTGAAACCAACCTAAAACCTAGTTTTTACAAAAAAAAAATTACAACAATTAAGAGTCATACACTTTAAATACAGGTTCAAATAAACTCAAAATATATTTTTATCAAAACAAGACTGAAACTCCATTGGCCATTGCGATTGACTCGTCTCAGTCTTTATAATCCTCACTTTGAACCTGCATAAGACAAATCCACCGTGCTAAGCATATAGCTTAGTGAGTAATACCTAACTATGCATAAAGTGACAACTAATCATATAATAACATAAGCATGCATTAAAAGCTTGTCTTATCAAATAATTCAATATAAAGTATTTCAGAATAGAATGAATAGATAACATAACTGAATATCCAAAAGAGGGTATAAACCCTTCATAATCGGAATATAGTTTCTTTATATAAAAATTGAATATAAATCATAATACAAAATCAGATGTTTGTTAATCCATTTATAGAAGCAGGTAATGAGACTTATACAAGAGAGACAGAAGTCTCGACACCGAAGTGTCTAGGAGAGACTGAAGTCTCGATACTGAAGTGTCATAGGAGAGACCGAAGTCTTAAAACCAAAGTGTCCAGGAGAGACAAAAGTCTCGGCACCAAAGTGCCACAAGAGCAGTTGCAGACACTTCTAGGCATGCTTATTTACCCATAACTAGGACTTAACAAATTTAAAACAAAAATGTCTGAAATTCAATTCACATATCAATCAATGTTTTCATACCATGTATTCAAGCATATCACATTCTTACAGCTTTGTAAATCATTTAATGATCCAAATCAATAGTAAACAAAATAGTCAAAGCAAAACCATCAAAAATTACTTACTGAATTACTGACAGATACTCAAAGATTATTTACAAACATTTGCTTACAAATGAATTCATCTAAATTACTTACAGAAGAGACCATCTAAATTACTTACAAAAATTCCCTTATTGTTTATTGCCTCGAATTCTTGACAATATCCGGAAGTGGTCACTCTATGTGTTCCTCTATAACATTTAGTACAAACACATATCACTATTGTGTATGATTAAAAATTCATTAATGAACATTCATGTATACTGAGTATGTATGATGCATGTTCATGACAAATTCCGAGTTTCTTATCCTTAATTTTGTCACTTTATTAATCATGCGAAACCATATTCAATTTCTCAATCTAGATTTATCTCACAACCAACTTTTAGGTCCATTTTGCTCAATTATTCTCATAAGGAACATGAGGTAATTCGATAACACTTCCTTCTAAAAAGTCATTATCCCATGTCTTAAGTTTCTAATTAAACCATTCCATTTGGTTTTGTATACTGAAAATTATACTCAAAAGATCTTATACTGTACTTAAGCTTCAATAGAGTTCTTAGCTCAAATTCCAATCAAATTCTGAAATTCTTAGAGGTAGAATTTGAATTCAATCTCTTCAGACCATTTGTATCCTTATGACTCTATTTTAAGTCAAATCAATAATCATCTCATTCTGAGATCTACAGATCAAGATATAGTCCAATTTTTCAAGTATGTTCAATAAAATCATCCCAGTTCATGCTATTGTAACAAATTCCCTCACTTACATTCAATCAATATTTTTCAAATTAATTCATATAGATACAATTTTTGTTGTAGATGTAGAGCAATATGTTTTGAGTCCAATGGTTCAAGAATCAAGTGATTTGGACTTTGGGTGAAGAAGCTATGACAAAAAGATCAAAGTATGTTCAGAAAACAACCTCCTCCAGATAAATAGGGAAGTCGTGATCGTGCAAATGCACGACTGCGACACTCTGTATGGACCTGCGAAGTTGCGATCGTGCCCAACCAAGTTCTTCACCGCCAGTTTTTCTTCTTCTTCTTTGATTCATTTCCTAACTTTTCTACACTTTCTTTCTTCCATGTCATCAATTTTTACTCTTCATTTAAATCTTCTAACTTATTTTCACTATATATCTACGCCATTCTAACTCACCTTACTCCAAAATAACTCAAAATCATGATTCAATATACACATCACAAATTCGAACTACACGTTCACTTTCAATCAATACTATGTATTTTCATTCTTACTACTGTGTTTTTAACTTCTACACTTTCGGTTTCTCAACACAAATTAAACTCAAATATGTTTAGCACTTTCAAATACAATTGTTGTTATCCTAATTAAGTAACAAATTCAATTCCTCATTCAGCTTATTCATACACCAAAACTCCACTACTAAACTTTTCATGCATGTATTCATTTTTAGTACTAAAACAACATCAAGTTCATTTACAAACTATCCAGTAAGCTATAACAAAATTTACTTGTTTCTTTAGTCAAATCCCAGCTTTGACAGTGAAGAACAGGGTTTCAATGTATAATATAAAACAAAGCAAAATTGAAGAACAATAAGGCTACAGGATTTTGCCTTTCAAAACCACGTGCTTATGTGTTTCCTTAATCCATTGACACATGGCTCTATTGCATGTGAGCTATTTGTCACCCACTTACAAGTGTTACATGTCATAATGCCATTTGCCTATTTTTCCTAATATCCCAAAATTTTCAGAAAAATTCCTAAAATTTTTCAAAAATTTCAAAATATTACGAATAGTCTCCAATTAAAATTTTACCACAAATAATCCATAATTCACAATTTAATCTCATTTATAAATCCATTTACACAAAAATGTCAATACATGCATGTACATTTATTTGTATATGTCAAAATTCATATGCACATATATCAACGAATACTTAATTATGCAAAGCACACTATGCACTTAAATTCCTTAATTTTATAACCTTTCACATGGGATGTTACAGATACCTTAGGTACTATGCAAATGACCCGTATGCTTGCAGATTATTGAGGTTAATTTATTAAAACTTACACACCTCAAAATAACCACGATAAAGTTTTTGGCATCGTTGCTAGGGAGGCGATTAGTTTAGTTCTATAGTTTAAGGCGTTTAATTAGTTTTTAGTTTTGTTTTCATTCTTTCTTTCTATTTTTGAAATCTTGCTCTTACATGAACATAAGAGTCATGGAAAGATCGAGTCGTGTAGCTGAAACCTTAAATTTAGACATAACTCGATTAGAACGATCCATTATGAAAGCTCGGTGTGAAGAAGAAGAGGAAATAGCGAAAGTAACAATGGCCGAGGAATTTCAACAAGAATTGGATCACGGAGCGAACCAAGGATGTCAACAATGGACCCTTATGGACTTCATGAGAACATGATTAAATGTGCTTAACTAAGGAGTAGCTAAGCTATCCGTACAAGCAACATCTTTTGAAATCAAACATACCCTTCTAAACATGCTTCAACAAAACATGCAGTTTTAGTGTAACATCCCGTTACTGTTAGCAAGGGTATTTTGGTAATTGGGACGGACTGATAGGTATCATTGCATTCACTGATTGAACACGTTACTGGGCTCTGATCATAGAGGAACAGGTTTCTTGCATATGCATTTATTCATAGGTACATGCATTCATGATTTTTCGGCATTTTAATTGTGAGTATGAATTGATTGGATTG
>JANITW010000004.1:35881318-35903747 GCA_027564335.1 Erythroxylum williamsii | reverse complement strand
GGTTTTTCAGCTCATCAACCATGCATAAATCACATTCTAATATCATATTCATCTATAACATAATTTATATACAAAAACTCTCATTTATTTTCATTTTCATATTTCTAATTTCCACTCAAGGATCGGGGTCCAACATCAAAGACAATTGGAAGATATTGAGGATCTTAAGAATGCATCTAGAAAGAAGCGATCACGAAGAAGAAGGCGAAGGAAGGAGAATTAAAGGGAGAGTGGAATCCAAATCATGGTAGCTCATATGTAAATTGTAAGATCGATGACTACATTACCATTGCACAATTTTTATGGTTGATAAAGGTATAGTCTAAGGGCATGTTTTTTCCTCTAAGGTATAGATGTTGACAAGTCTAAGATTGATCTCATTTATGGTCTGCCTTACCCCTCAAATGGGTGGAAAGTTCATTCTTTTCTTGACCATGCAAGTTCTTACCTATAGGTTCATCAAGGATTTCTCAAATAGAGCATCTCCTTTATGCAAGTTTCTATAGCAAGATTTCCTTTTTGAGTTTGATGATAAATGAAGGAGGAGTTTGACAAACTTAATAAGCTCTTGACACCCCCACTAGTGATTCAACCTTCTAATTAGAGCCTTCCCTTTAAGATTATATATGATGCAAGTGATTATGCAATAGGGGTAGTTTTAGGATAGTGAGAGGGAAAGGCTGCACATGTCATTAAGAACACTTTGAAAATTTTGAATTTAGCCCAATTGAATTATTCTATAATTAAAAGAGTTTTTTCTATTTTATTTGCTTTAGAAAAATTTTGGTTATACTTATTGGATGCAAAAGTTATTGTTTGCTTTTATTATGCAGCTTTGAAGTACTTGCTCACTAAGAAAAAAGAAAACATGAGGTTAATCATATGGATTTTCCTTCTTTCAGGAGTTTGATTTTAAAATAAAAGATAAGAAGGGGGTGGAGAAAGTGGTTACTGATCACATCAATCATTTGGTCAGAGAGAAAGTTGACATCCTTTTAAGAGAAAATTTTCCAAACGAACAATTGTTTTCTACCAATTTTACACCATTATGAAAGCTTTGTAGTTCCCAAAAAATTTCACAAAATGGATGAAATTATATTTTTTTGTTCCTACATTCAATATACTCATCAATGTGAACCAACAAGCACATTCAAGAGCTCCAATGGTGTGAGGTAAGAAGATCCAACCTCACCATATATTTTTTCTATTGTTATGAAAATGTATAATAGAAATTTAAAAAGAATTATGGAGAGAACTAAACATTTTAAGTTTCACTCTAAGTGCAGAAGATTGGGCATCACAAATCACATATTTGTTGATGATCTAACAATCTGAACACACACACACACACACACACACACACACACACACAGAGAGAGAGAGAGAGAGAGAGAGAGAGAGATGTACAACCTTTTTAGGGATTAAAGTGACCTAATTTACAAAAGTATTGAAGACTAAACTTCATGATTACAAGGATTTTAGAAAATCAACACATTAGCTATATTTCCTTCATGCTTATGGATAAGTCTTTTGTTACTTATCTAACTACTGTAGAGAGTCTACACTGGAGGTATATTTGATGGAAACGTTTTTTTTTTTTGCTTCTCTCCTTCTTGATAATTATGAAGTTTCTTTCTTGTCATATGTAATATACTGTAGATGAAAGGTTGACATTGACTACTTTGCAGTCTGTTGTGTTTGCTGTTTTGAAGTTTTCTATAGTGAATCAATTCATTCCATATATTTGATGTATATTTGCATTTTACTGGCAGATGATCTTATGCTTCTTAACGGTGGACGCCGAGTTCACATTCCAAAAGTTACGAGGAACTTCATCTTATCTTTTTGTGGGTAGCTTCCTATAACCTGCATCCAAAGTATCACTCTTATTTGAATTTAAGGTAAAAGATATAAATTTTCCTTAGTTTAAAAAAAAAATTAAAAAATTCTTAATCTTAAAAATTTTCAAAAAAACACTCATCCAAAATTAGGAATTTCCTTACAATGACAAAATTTAGATGAAACAATTACTATAACTTGTAAATTTTGTCGCAAATTTAATAATAACAGGTCAATGTCCTTTTTTCAATTATTTATCAAATTAAATTCTTTTAGTTTTCTAAAAAATCTCCATTTTATTAACTTCAATTAAAAATAACAATGAAACATATGCAGTATAATCATCATACGTAAATTAATTAAATCCTATTTACATGTCGATTCAACCTAACTCTTAAACTAGAGCCAAACTAATTAATCCAAGTCAAAATAATAGTTTAATATAATTACCTTAAATTATTAATTTAAGTTAAATTTGGATTAATTGAGTTAAGTTTAAAATGCCATTTTAGTTACTATATTAGTAACATTTAATTAGTTTAGATTATTTTTTAAAGGAAGTCTAAATAAAATTTTTTTAGAAAAAAACTAAAGTTTGCTTTCTGAAAATAAAATTGGACGAGGCTCTTTATTAGGCCTATCGACGTTTTACGAAATTTAGCGGTAACAAATTGGTATTTCTAATTTCACCAAGTACTACTACCTGCATGTCTCGTATTGAAACTTTACTAACAACTTTGTGATTGGATCCATTAAATTTTGAATAGAAAAATAAAAGGATGAGGTTTGAAATGTAAGTGTCTTTCTAATAAGTTAAAAGCCAATGAGATCTCACCGTCGGATGATCTGACGGACAGACTTTGTCAAGTGAGATGGCACCCCCTGAGGGTGGCCTCACAAAAGTGGAACTCGATTATCTCAAACAGAGCGCGAAGAATTGGCGGTGAGATTAAAATGTTCAAAATTTTGTGAGGCCAAAACTTGAAAGATTAACACTCTATCGACTCTTCTTCCTTTCTTTCTTTGTCTTTGTATTACTATTACATAGTAAAGGAAACACTCTACTCACTCTTCTTCCTTTCTTTGTCTTTGTAAGATCTGGGTTGGATCCAAACCTCATGATTTCTAAGGTATTTTCCCTCTCTCTCTCTCTAAATCCCTGTTTGTAATATTTGAATTCTCTCCCATGCTTGAAGAGTGTGCAATAAGAGCTGGGAAATTTGTTTCTTGTAGCCATTTGATTTTCCTTGGTTCCATTCAACTGCCCTTCCTCGAGCTATTGTATCATCTGCCAGAGCGGCGAGGTTGTATGGTGCTGGTTGCGACCAATATTAGGGAACTGTGAATGTACTTTGAGATTTCCCATTTTGAAATTTTGAGCTTTATTACGGGAATTATGGAAAAATAGAATTGAGTTTTTAGTTTTTAGTATCGGAAAGTCAGATATGTTGGTTGGTTTTTATTTTTCCCTGCATTTCTAGTTCTCCAAGCTAAAGGCAAGATTTCTGGGCTTTTCTACACTTGAATTGAGGAGTTATGGTGAGAGAGCAAAAGGTTGAGTCCTTTTATGCTCGCATCCGTGAATCAGTATCAGCTTCCTCATTCGTTCCTCTGCTTATTTTCCCCTCCACGTCTGATGTAGACTCTCTATGTGCTCTCAAAATTATTCTCCACATCCTTGAATCTGATTCAGTCCGTTATGCTTGCTATCCAGTTTCCTCTTTTCAAGAGATTTACAAATACACAGGCAATGATTTGTTTTCCTCATCAAATGAACCCATTTCGATACTCTTAATTAATTGGGGTTGCCAGCGTGACTTGCGGCGGTTGCTCAATTTGGGCCCTGGATTTCGTGTTTTTGTTGTTGACAGTCACCGTCCTATCCATTTGCACAACCTGAGTGAGCATAATGAGAATGTGATTGTGCTTTATACACGTGATGATGAGAATCAAGCTGATTTGTCGTATGATTTTGATATCTCTGCTCTGGCTAATGCGAGTGGTTTGAATAGTGATGATGAAGGTGGTGAAAGTGATGAGAGTTATGAGGATGAAGATAGTGAAAGTGAGGCTGAGGATGGAGATGGATCGAGGAAGCGGAGGAGGGTATCCAATGAGAAAGATGATGAACCAGTACACCTTTTCAAGAAATTGAAGAGGGAGTACTACCACATGGGCACGTTCCATGGAAAACCATCAGGGTGCTTGATGTATGAGTTGTCCCATCTGCTGAGGAAAAACACAAATGAGTTGCTTTGGTTGGCGTGTGTTTCACTAACTGATCAGTTTGTTCATGAGAGATTAACAGATGAAAGGTACCAAGCTGGTGTAATGGAACTTGAGCAGCATATTAACAGTTTGGGCAATTTGGAGGCAGTTACTATGGTGACTCTCAAAGATGGGACAAAAATTCGGGCTCCAGAGTCATCAAGGATTGCCTATGAAGATGAACCAAGACTCATGCTGCTAAGGGAGTGGAATTTATTCGACTCCATGCTATGCTCTTCATACATTGCCACAAAATTGAAGACCTGGAGTGACAATGGGATGAAGAAACTTAAGCTTCTCCTTGCAAGAATGGGATTTGCACTTGTGGATTGTCAACAGAAATTTCAGTACATGAATCTTGAAGTGAAGCGAAAAATGAAAGGTGAGTTTGAAAGATTTCTACCAGAATATGGACTTACTGATTTTTACTACCGGAGTTTTCTGAGGCTACATGGGTATAGCACTAGGGTTTCTGCAGCAGATGTTGTATATGGGGTGACTGCCCTGCTCGAGTCATTTGTCAATTCAGATGCTTCTTGTGCTGCTAAGCAGTTCGGACTAGCCTATGATGCATTATCCTTAAACAATCTCGATAAGTTGAATGATGGAATGCAACAAGCAATCAAGTTACAGCGAGCAATTCTTAGACAGGGGAGTGCAGCAATAATGAAGAGTGGATCCATCAGAAGCGGAAGAAAGTTTAGGTGGGTAAAGCTTGAAGATTCAGTAGATACAAGGCTATTAGGTTATCCACAAGCTTTGACAAAATTCTGCTATTTTCTTATGGATGCCTTGAGAGAAAAGGGAGCTAGAGCAAAGCCTCTGCTTTGTGCTTGCTTATCTCAAGATCCCAACAAGATGTTAATAGTTGGGGTTTGTGGAAAGCCTCGCCTGGGGGCTGTTCAGGGTAATGCTTTTGGTATTGCATTTAGAAATGCGGCTGAGGAGATTGGAGCGGAGTTCTTTCATGAGTTGTTTGAGTCGTCATGGATAGTTTTAGACAAGGGAGCAGTTAATAACTTCATGATCCGATTAACTGAGAAGCTATGACCTTAGCTCCCCTCTTCCTGTTGTGCTACTTCTCCACAAAGGATAAAAGACTGTTATGATGTCTTTCCGATTAACTGAGATTAGCTGCTCATTTGGAATTTGGTCCTTTTTGAACCTTTCCCTGTTCCTCTACTTCTCCACAAAGGACCAAAGTCTGTTATGGTGTGTTTTTATTTTTTTAACATGTCTGAGATGATTAATAAATTGAGATGTCGTATTTGAATGAGTTCCAGCAAAATGGTTCTCTCTTTTAAGAGAACAGTTCTGGTTTGCTAATAACGGCTTCTGTTCCTGAGTAGTGTTAAGCGAGCAGCAAATTTGTTCTTTTTAAAGGTACGTGGTGTATGAATCCTTTTGATTCTTTTGGGGTATAGATGGCAGATGAACGCTGGAAAATTACCAAAAGGGTAAACCGCACAAAGATTTTACTGTTTTTTTTTTCAAGGAAATGCTTTGTAGTATGGATATAATTTCAAGAGTTTCGTTTGGTAAGTAATGAAGTTATTCAATTATTCTATAATATGTGACATTAGAAAACTGTGCATATGTATTACGGTTCAAAGTAGTTCTTTTATTTAAAAATTAGTAGAGCAAGAAAAATGTAAATTCCCATCTCTGAATCCTTGTGATTTGAGTCGATGATAAGATTAATCCAATTTGGAAACCAATTATGAACTTCTTTTGCTGTCAACGGTCCTCAAGTGTACCAAACTCTCAATTACTCTTCTTGGCCTAAGAAAACTCTCCATTATACTTGTTATTAAGGTCTTTTTAAGCATCAAACTTACATCGCAAGTCGTGCTTATTTCTTTGTACGACAATCTTATTTAGGATTGTTAAAGCAAGACATAGCCTTCTTACGTGACTGTCAACCAATAATATTTGTCTTTGAATGTTTCACGATCTTCGCAGTGTTTAACTCTCATACTTGTTAGAAATTACAGAAGTAATAGAATATTAAAGGCAACAATAAAACAAGAAAGAAGTACGGAAATAATGTCAACTTTTATTATTTTCCTCAAAATATACAAAAGATGCTCTTTAAACTCTATATCTCTATGTGTCAAGAGTAACACTCAAATGAGTTATATATAAGCATCAAGAAATAAGTTAGCATCTTAACAGAACTTTACTACTCAAAGTCACGTCTTATTTTATCAAATTAAATCATTATTTAATAAGATAACATCCTTGTCTAAATAGGATTCTATTTCTTAAGGTCTATTTACATCCCAACTAACAAGATAAAAGATTACACATGATCTATCCCTATCCACGAAGATGTCCATTATTTGTCACATCATCCCCCGTGATCTTTATCTTAAGAGTTGATGTTTATCCCCTTATGATCTTATCCGTTACATCATTCAAGATCTTTCCACAATCTCTATCTGTTGATGATGAGTCATCCAAGCTAAATTCAGTCATAGCATACTGGTCCGAAACAATGCTTACCCATGTCAAGTCTATTAGTCATGATCTGTTCATTTGAGCATTCACTAAGCCCTTAGTCCATCAAGAATTTAGCCTTAACCATGTCAACTCATACAAGGTTTGAAACTCTACCAAAACTTACACACTGCTTAATCTAACTCGCTAAGTCACTTTGGAGCCTTCGCTTGTTACCATTATGTGTGTGATCCAACTAACCTTCCACCTAGGGTTCGTCTTCAGCTAGTTGTTAAGCGCCTTCATATGTTAAGGAACTAACAAATCACCCCCACCAAATGAATTCAACGCCCTCGTCGAACTAGTCTGAAGGTAAGTGCTCACTTAATTATCGAACTACCACAAGGTCGTATCTTTCATTTACGTAGCTTTCGTGATCGACTTTCCCTTCTATTGGATTAAGAACTCGGTTTGTCGGGTCTTCTTATGCTGCTTTATTGTTTGATATGAAAACTAAGTTAGAGCTTAGATATGAAAAAAGTGACAAGTATCACTTAGGCTTTGTACTTTTGCTATTAGTAGGTTACTGTTTTTTGAGAATTGAAAAGTTAAGTTATATGTCTAAGTTCATTCTTGATTGTCATCCTCTTCAAATTTTCTTCCTATACACAGAGTTTTCCATCAAACCTCTCCTAAAAGATTTCTCTGCTTTTCCTTTCCTACACCAAACCCACTTTGCTATTTGTGTCTTCTACCCTAAGAAAAACAAGAAGCTGATCGTTGTACTCAGTGAAATACATAAATTGTATGGAGTTTAGGGCTTGAAGATTTTGGAGTTTTCAACAGGAAAGTAGTGAATAAATCCTTTAGTGTTGGGGATTTATGTAAGAAAGTTGATGAGTTACTGTCATCTGCATGGAAAATAACATTTAAGTGTATATTCATAAATATTGTGTAGTTGGGAGGAAACAAATTTGGTTATAGTGTTAATTTAGTTTTTGAAAGATTATTAGTGATTAGGTAATGTAAAAGTGATGTTGGAGTTGAAATGGCATTAACTTGATCTGAAACTTTTGTGAAACTTTTGTACCAATCTAGATAGATTCGTCAAAATGGCCTTCATGAAAGTTACAGGTCTTCCTTTTATCTTTCCAACAGTATATAGTATGAAAATTTAGGACATCTGAGCTGAAAGTCAGGGTCCTTGTTAGGGAAGATGTTCAAAGTGAAGTTATTCTTCTGTCTTTTGCTTCTTCTGTGATGACGTCATCTTCTTCTGTGTTTTGTTTCTTCTGTGATGATGTCATCTTCCTTTGTGTTTTGCTTCTTCTGAATTTCGCTTCTTCTGAGTTTTGTTCCTTTTGTGTTTCGCTCCTTTTGTGTTTTGTTCCTTTTATGTTTTGCTTCTTCTGAGTTTCGCTTCTTCTAAGTTTTGTTGATTCTTTGTTTTGCTCCTTCTTAGTTTTGTTTATTCTGTGTTTTGCTGACGTGTCTTCTTCTATATTTTGCTGACGCGTCTTCTTAAATATTTTGGTGACGTGTCTTCTTTTGTGTTTTTCTCCTTTTGGGTTTTGCTTCTTCTGTGTTTTGTTGATGCGTCTTTTTTTGTATTTTGTTGACGTGTCTTCTTCTGTGTTTTACTTACGCACCTTCTTCTGTGTTTTGCTTACGCGTCTTCTTCTGTGTTTTGCTGACGTGTCTTCTTTTGTGTTTTGCTGACGTGTCTTCTTCTGTATTTTGTTCCTTTTAGGTTTTGCTTCTTCTGTGTTTTGTTGACGCGTCTTCTTCTTGTGTGTTTCGCTGACGCGTTTTCTTCTATGTTTTGCTGACGTCATCTTCTTCTGTGTTTTACTTCTTCTGTCTTTTTTTCGTCTAGCCATAACTTCTTTTCTAGACACCCAAATGAATTGATTCTTGAGCCATGAGACTCATAAGACATTACCCTACGTCTCCACTCAAAAATCATAGCCATCTGAAATGAATTGAGAAAGATTGAGTAAGAAACGTGGAACAGGTACAGTGAGTGTGCTCTTAAATTTTATGAACTGGGGCTATTCCATTGAACATACTTCAATATTTTGATTATATCTGAATCTATAGAATTCCAAATGAGATGATTTTTAATTTGGAGTAATCTAGAGATATAGGCCTACAAATTGTCTCAAGAAGTCCAAATTTATGATTCAGTTTCTAAGATGTTTAATCTCTGAATGGAAGTTAGACATAGTACACTATTATTGAACGTAAACAGTAGACCCAAAGGTGTGACTTGGATAAATCTGAAGTGAGTCAATGAGAAAGGAATATATTTTTTAATGTTTTAGTGGGGCATAAACCTAAGCATGAATATTACTTAGATGAGTTTTGGATATAAGACTGATAATGTGATGAGAATAAGGGAAAGATACCCGATATTGTCATGAGCATGCATGGTACATATTTTATATGCACACTTGTGCATAAGGGAATGCTTATAATTGTGCAATTATTAATGTGTGTGCATCGTGTGTTTGACATATTGATATGCAGGATAAACGCCTGCATTTAAATGTTTTCAAATCTTGAAGCTAGAGCTAATTTGGAGCGTACTGTGAGTAGACCGAGATGATCTCACTTCATTATTGTTGTGTTTGAATTTGTATTAATTGACTACTGAATGATGTTATGAATGTAAATGATTGTGTTGGCTTCCAGAGAAAAGGTCCGATGAATGTGATGCATGAATGAAATATTGAAGTGTTCCTTGTATGTGAATTGGATGAAATATGTGATACATGACTTGGTTGTTAAAAGTCGAACTTAGTTCCGAAGGAAAGTGGGATCATGTATATAAGTGAAAGTGTTTTCTCAACTTAATGTTGAATGCTGGACTATGGTCCGATGATAAGTGAATGTGAGTGACTGCAAATATGCTAATGTAAGTGATACATTTCATGTCATAAATGCATGAAACATAATGGCTGTTGTGACCAGAGTAGCCATCAAACAGAGCTTAAAGCTCAATGTCAAAAAGAGTCTCGAACTTAAAAGTGATTCAGAGCCTCAGGCTCAACATTTAATGAGCCCTATATGAGACAGTTATTAATGAGCCCTATATGAGATAGTTATTAATAAGCCCTATATGAGACAGTTAGGCACTCGGTCACAACAAAGTAACAAATGAAAAGTAGGTCTGATGTGCATTGCATATGCATAATATGAATGATTTAATTGAATTGGATATGAAATATTGTGAATTATGTGTTATGTGACTGGGTGAGCCATCGATAATGATCACTCATTGAGTTCGCAAAACTCATCCAAAATTTGCACATATTTTCATAATCAGAAGAATACCTCGTTAGGCCAACGGGAGTATCCCTATAACATTCAAGTGAAGGATAAAGGTCAGGATCAGTTCGCGTCTGCATTGTATTTCTTTATTTTTGTATTGAATTGTATTTTCTGCAACTGTTTGTATAAATTTGTATTCCGAAATGATTAAAGTGTTTTATATTTGTAAAAGGGCCCAAATGGTTATTGAAATATTAATGATTATATTGATGCAATTGAATAAGTTTATGATTAGAATGAGCTGTTTCGATTATTGATTTCTGTATACGTGTGTGTAAATTTTACCAAAAAAATGATACCGAGTTTTGACTAGTTGAGTGTTCTAGCACGCCACTCTCGCGAGGCATGAACTCAGATATCAATCATCGATGTCGGGTTCGGGTCTTGCGGGAGTGGGGTACTACACAAGATCTCTATTTGTTAATGATGAGTTATCCAACCCAAAGCCAATCATAGCACACTAGTCTGATTCAATGCTTACCCATGTCAAGTCCATTAGTCATAGTTCGTCCATTTGAGCATTCACTAATTCTTTAGTTCATCAAGAACTTAGTCTTAGCTATGCCAACTCGTACAAGGTTTGAAATTCTACCAAAACTCGTACCCTACTTGATCTAACTCGTTGAGTCTCACCTTGAAGCCTTCGCATGTTCCCGTTATAAGTGTGATCCAACTAATTTTCCACCTAAAGTTTGTCTCCAACTAGTTGTGAAGTACCTTCATGTCCTAAGGGAGCTAATACCTACCTTATATCTTACCAGGCTTGGAATAATTCAAAGATGTAGCCAAATTTAACTTTTTATTGGTTCTATCCAATTAATGGAGATCAGGTTAATTTGGTTCTACCCAATTATCACACTTTTTATTGCTTCTTTTATAAAGTTGCATTTTTTTTGACAATAATTGTACACAATCTTCTTCCCTCATTTTTATTATGTAAATTTTAATAAATGGACGGATAAATTAAAAAATTTTACATTTGAAAGAGATAATATGATAATTTTTGAAAAATAGAAAGCCTGGTGTGACTGTGATATAACATCTATGCCTATAGAATTGAGACTATCTCTCAGAGATATAGGTGCAAACACGCGCTAAATATCCAACGTCGCTGAATATACTGATCCGCCACGTGGAAGCGATTATGTCCGTCGCGGACCCGCGTCTGAGAGAAACATCACCACACCAAGCTACCAAATGTTGGGTTTGGCTTTTGCAACCTTCTTCAACGCGACGCAGCGCAGAGTCTCTCCTCCTTCCCTTGCCCTTATACGCACCGCTTTTATTCCTCAAAGTCCCTTTTCCTTCTTCACAAAACGCCTTATATTTAACCCACTCACAATAGCTTTTGATAGTGCCTTCTCTGGCTATATGCAACGAAATTGATGCGTTTAACCCACTTACAATCGCTTTTGATAGTGCCTTCTCTGGGTATGTGCAACGAAATTGATGCGAAACCGTAGATTAGGGTACAATTCTGCTCCGACTTCTCTGAATTTGTTTTCTCGGTAATCCGGTTAATTGCCTATCCGATTTTCCTTTTTCTGTTGATTTTTATTTTGCAAGTTTAGGTTTCTTGTGATTGGTATGTGTGCCTGTTGCTCTATGCTTTTGGTTTGGTAATTTCTTTCATAGTGGTTACTGGTCGTTGATCAAGTAGGTTATCCGGAACTGTTAACGACTGGATATCTCGGTTTTGATGTGATCGTTTTCGTCATGGGATGCAACTTGTTTTGCTTGGAAAGATTGAATTTTGTGTCTTGATTTTTCAAAATTTAAACTTTTTTTAAGTTTAGTTCCTAATGTTGGGGTTTCGGCAATCCGCTTCTTATTTTCTGGGTCGAAGTCGACTTCCTATTTTAGTAATCGGTTTGATGAATTAATTTTAGAACTTCGTTGCGCTTTTATTTTTGAAATGATAGCTTCTTTCTTTTCTTATTTCCGTTGGGTCTTCGGCATCGAACTTCAAACGATAAGGTTCGAGGATTGACGTGGTCAAATCTTGGGAATTATGAAATGAAATTTAGATTCTACTTTAATAGTGGCGGCTGCGGATAAGTCAATCTTAGAGCCACTTAAATTACTGTTGGTAAATCTGTGGGTCTTTATTTTTGATTATGCATTTAGGTTTTGAAGAAGATTCAGGAAAGTTCTGCAAGTTAAACTTAGAGCATGAGTACTCAAACTCAGGGTGTAAGGGGTCCTCCCTTGAGGGGATATCGGCGGAGGAAGACATTGCTGGACTTAAATGTGCCCCCTTGCGAAAGCAGGGATCAAGAAGGAGGTTCAACTCAGGCTTTGCCTCAAGGGGTCGGTACAAGCCAACAAGGGCAAACTGCAGCAACTGCTACAATTGATGTTGAGGCTTTTGATGATGATGTTATTGAGTCATCCCCTAGGGCTTTTGCCGAAGTACTTACTTGCTATTTTTCGCTTATTATTTACTATTTTACTTTGTTACCTACTGTGAAGTTGTTATCAGAATACAGTGACACGTATAATTTATTTTAGGCCAAAAACAATGCCCGGAGAACCCGTGTGAGGAATGTTGTAGTTGACGTAGACACAGGTATGTTCACTATCTCTGTTCTGTTTAGGCCTTTATTCTTCTTCTTTAATTTTCACTACTGAAGTGTCATTGTTTGCACACTGATCTTTCCATCCTTGCCAATAGCAGGGAGAACAAGCAGGTTGACTTATGATAGTCATGTTAACAAGCGGAGAAGAACTCATTCAAATCAAACAGTTATCAATTGTGATCAATACATAAACTTGGAAAGCAGTAGCAGTTCCATGGTAAAACCTGCAATTCATGTGTTATATATACCTCTGTTTTGACCCCTTACTGTTTTTCTTCACATTTTTTTTACCCGGGATGTTGCTTAACATAGTGTTTTTGTTCATGTGCTTAGTTCCTATGATTTGACAAACTATTTTGAGTTATAGTGTCTGGTTACTGCTATTTACTGTGTTTTCATGCAATATGCTTATGTGCTTATGTGTAATTGCAGCTGCTTGCATCGAGTTTATTGCAATGAAGCAGTCAAAATCAAAATGCCATTATTTTCTTTGATTTACGTATAAACACGATTTATTTGAAATAAAACTTGATAAAAGTTACTGAAATACGAACTTTGTGGAGTTTTCATTTCCATGGAAGAAAACTAGAGGATTTTTTTGGGTGTGTGAAAGGTGCATTTTAAATTGCTTAAAGTTTTATGTTGTAATATACACACCATTTATATCTTAAAATTAAAGAATTATCCATTCTTGGATATCCTCGTTTCTATTGGGTGCTTGAGATTGCGCATAAGATAGCGTTTTTTTTTTTTCGGTGTGTGTGTGTGTGTTTGTGTTTTTGTGTGCTATGTTTTGTTTTAAGTGCAAACTTTTGAAGATTTGAAACAAGTTGTTACACTTCATTGGCAGAGGGAGAACTTACAGCAACTGCTGGGACCATCTCCACCGCCGCCCCCTCCTCCCAAGGAGCCAACATTCAATTGTCCAATATGCATGGGCTCGTTAGTTGAGGAGACGTCAACGAAGTGTGGGCACATATTCTGTAAGAATTGCATTAAGGTGGCAATAGCTGCACAGGCAAAGTGCCCTACATGTAGGAAAAGAGTCACTGTTAAAGAACTTATCAGGGTGTTCCTTCCAGCAGCTAGTTGAGGTGATACACGTTTAGTTTCTATTTATGTATGTCGCCTTAATCAATTTACTTTTTCCTCTGTTTAAAAAGAGGTTGACGGGGTATTAACTATGCCACAGAACTGTATTTATTGGGGGCGATGTAATGATGAATGCAAAACATATCTGAGGTGCTGTGGTGTTAAGAATGATGACTCTGAAGGGGATTTAGTGAAAAGATAAACTGATGTGATATGGTCATGATGGAGTTTCAGTTTGTTAACAACGAGTCATTGGCTAAGCAATTAAAACAGTTTAGGGAGAGCAAGAAATCTTCTTGCTAGCAACTATTAATAGTTTAGTTTCGGTCATGGTCTCATCCAGCGTTATTGATCAGTTGTGTATTGAAAACTAATGCTTTCAAGTGTTCTGCTTGTTTCAAAGTAAACTTCATCGACTGTTTGAATGAGAATTAATTTGATTTTCATTTAATTTGATAACAGAGGGGACCTGCGTTATGGAGATGGAAAACGTCCATAAATAATGCCCATAGATTCTCATTATTTAGCATGAAATTGAGACGGCCTAATTGTGTAGTTCAAGCTGTTAAACCTAAACCTAATGGCCAATGTAATTTTGTCCTTTTTAGGTAAAAATTCACGTACGGTGAATGATTAGAATAATCGCTGACGTGCTTTTGTTTGTTGTTGCCGAGATATACAGCAATTAGATGCGGCAGAGCTTTGTAAGCCTTTTTCGTTTCGCACCCCTTTGAATGCAAGTGCACTAGCCTATGAGCTTTTCGTCATCATTCAAATCTTCAACTTTCATGAGTCTCTCTTTTTGTGTTTTTTTAATACAACTTTTATTTTTTTTTAAATGATGCGTTTCTTACTAATAAGAGTGAGATTCATATCAAGTACGGCCTAAGAAACTAAACACAAAAGTGCAAATAATTGTTTAAATTATTAAGAAAATAATAAAAACGATAAATAATGATATTATTCTTTCCCAAGAATGTAAGCAAGGAGATTGATGACATTTTAAAAGCTTTCTTATACCGGAAAATTTGAGAATTCTAAGAAAGCTAAAGTCAAATATAGCGAGGTAATTATTTCTAAAAGGTAAGAGGGATTGGGGATTATCTATCTTTTATGCAAAATGTGCTTATGTGTAAAAGGATTTGGAGGCTATTTGGAGATAAATGTGCTATTTAAGTAAAATGGATACATGAAACATATCTCAATATTGAAAGCTTTTGGCAATTGTCTATCTCGAGGGAGTACTCTTGGTTCTTCTTGCATATGTTGAAATTGAGATAGGAGGTTTTTCCTTTGATTAAGCATGCGTTAGGCAATGGTGAGAATATTTAAGTATGGCTGGATAACTGGACATATCATAGTCTACTATAAATGTAATACACCACTATCATAGTACATATGCCCGAACATCCAGAGATTATCTGAAAGTATACCCTATGAGAATGACATATTAAAGCAATCACAGGCATCATACCTAACACAAGTATTTAAGATGATCAAAACTTCCCATTTCATTCATAAACATGAACATACATTGTAGCATTACATTATATAATCCATATATATACATTACCAACAATATCTAATTGTTTGCTACTCTTTGCAAGATGCATGAAGTGGGATGTTAAACCAAAATATCCTAGTTAGACTCTTTAGTATCAACTGATTGACCTTTGAGCCATTCTTGATCCAAAACATAAGTACTATATTTCAGCTTGATTTGCTTAGGAGTTAGAACTCCTTTAAACCTGAAAAAAAACATTGTAATTTTAATGAGTTTGTGAACTCAGTAAGTGAACCATCATCTATGTGCTTACTCATTTCAGCACATAATAACACATATATAATCCAGTTTACTAAATATATCATACAAATGAATAATTCACATCACGTCACATACTTCATTGATTTCAAACCATCCAATATTCTATCTCAATTTAATGGGCTTGTTTATTCAACCAGTTAATATGACATATCTATTCAATCATTCAATAAATAAGGATGCATATGCAAATACACATGTGACTCCACTTCTTTTTTATATTGTTGTGACTGAGGGTCTATTTAACTGTCCCGTATTCATTGCAAATACCAGACTCATTTCATATACTTTCTCATACCCATTGTGGGTATTGCGCTCATTGATACCTAAACTTGCGGCTTTTTGTGCACGTTTCTTAGCTTTAAGTTCTTTTTCACTTGGGTCACTCTGATCACAACTCCTTTATCTGTTCAAGCATTTTAATATAATGAGATGCAATAATTCACATATTATGCATTCAGTATTTTATATTCGATATACTCAAGTCATATATCACATTCCTCGGATCTAAGACCGGAATTCTACATTCAGTTATGAACACATATTTTCATATTCACATACATTTAAAAACACTTTTAATATATTCCTAACTATCAATCTCCTCAGACCATCAAAGTACGAAATTATTATAATCACATGAGTAGCAATTCAATAACTGATTTTAAAAAAATCAACTAAATTATGGTGAGAGAACATCTAGGTCATAGGATGCTCCAGAAAGCTATTGCCTTGACGAATCGACAATGTCTAGATGCAGTCGGTCAATTTGTGCTTCTATTGTCATGCAATACGCACTTAATTCACATATTACTAAATTGATTAATCATATGATCGTTCAATCATACACATATTTATATGTATCATGTTCAATGCATGTTTAAGTGATTACCTCGGGTATGTATCCCCATACAAAGGTCTTGATTCATTCCTAATTTGTCAACCATTCACTCATCCAAATTTTGATTCATACTTCTTTCATGCACTTTAATATTCATACATCTATAGTCTATCAAACTCTTTATCAACTATTCTTTCATCTAGGTTCTTTCCTAGCCTTAATCAAATAGGAAATACACCAAATTAGAGTAACTTGTCCTCAATTGAGTCAACAATTACTCAAAACTGAACCCGTCATTATAGAGCACTACCTACAATCGTAGGGCACATGCCACGATCGTGACAGAAGCTGGTTCAGCAGTTTATGATCGTTTTATGATCGTGGGGAACATGCCACGATCGCGACAGAACCCTAACAATCAGGCCACATTCTTGGGATAAGGACCATTATTGTGACAAAAACAAAAATGATCTAGCCACGATCGTTACCTATAGTATTTTCCCACCAATTCCACTCGAATCATTTAACCCTAAAACATGTCAAACACTTCCAATTTTCCAGATTTCACACTCTTTGCGCAACCTCAATTCATTCTAATTCAACTACCATATAAATTACTTAAGTCTCACCAAAAACCCTACTCATTTAGTTCTTCATTAATCATTCTGTATCATCATACAAGAAACCCTAACTTTGTCAAATTTAAAATCACTTCCATAACACCCATCTTTTAGCATAAATTCACCATCATCTACACTTCAAATGCCAACCTAGAATCATTAATATAATAGCCTAAAACCCATCATTTTCATGCATTAAAATAAAAATAGGAATCATCATTCACTATCATACATATAACCCTAACCTGTCAATTTCAGGAACACCTTAATAATACCCATTTTTTCTGCATAGTTGCATCATCATTAATTCTCGAAATCTTAACTTAATTAATCCATACAACAATCTATAACCCATGATTTTTATACATCAAGAACAAAGTATAATCATCCATTAAATTCCAGCACAACTCATCATCAATCATGCATGTATTCCATCTCAATTTAATCACCATGAATATTTATGTTATAGCATATCATACAGATAAAAAATTACTTACTTGTTTAGCCCTAAACTCCACCTCAATCAACAAGCCATCCTAGCCTTCCAAACATGCAAGGATAAAGCACACTCCAAGAATAAGCTAAAAGCACAATAAGGGGTTCAATAACAAGATGAAACCAACATAATTTTGGGGTAATAAGGTATACAATTTTTTTAGAAAAAACTCAAGATGTGAGGGTTATGGGTGTGTGAATCGGTAGTGAGAAGGGTAGAGAGGAAGATAGCGTATAGAAAGAACAAGAGAAGGTGGTCTTTGATGCGTGAAAATTGTGGATGCAGGTGCGTGGAGGAGAATGTAGACACATGTCATGCCAAGTGTTATGCTAAGACCTAACCATACATCTTCTACTTCAACTTCCATTCGTCACTCCATAATTAGTCCATTTGTCTCATAATTACTAGGCCATTTGTCACCCAATTAAACCACCAATTGTCACTCTTTTAATCAGGCCATGTGTCACTCTATTACAATGCCATGTGTCACTATTTAATAGGCATATTTAACCTAAATTCTCATGCATTAATTTATCTTACTATTCAACATTTTTCCAATAGTAGATGCATATATCACTTCATTAATCACCCAATTATAAAAATAAATTCCAAATTACTAACTATAATCCATCAAAACAATATTCAAAACATAATCAATCAACAATTCAAGAAATCACATCATAATTATTTAAAATCTTTCATGCCTTGAAATAAGTCAATTAAGTGCATATACTATCTTTGTAATGTTTCTAGATCGTAATTTATGTGTGTGTATGTTAATATTATGCATGCAAATGAAATGCACTTCATGTATTCTCATATATATGACTCATATAACTTCATATAACAATTAAATTCCTAAGTGTAGAAATGAGCTATTATAATTCTCCCTCATTTAAGAAATTTCGTCTTTGAAATTCTTACCTGATTAGTTAAACAGATGGGGTTACTGTTTCCTCATGTTCTCTTCGGTCTCCCATTCGATCTCCCATGTGGCTTATGCTCTCGAATGTTTCCTCCAAAGAACTTTAACCAATGGAATCTCTCTGTTTCTCAAATGTTTAGTCTGATAATGCACTATTTTTATCGGTTCCTCTACATAACTTAAGTTACTTGAAATCTCAACCTCTTGTCTCGGCAATAAATGCATCTGATTTGATCGATATCTCCTAAACATGCTAACATGAAACTCATTATGAATCCGAGACATCTCAGTTGGTAATGATAACTTATAGGCCAACGGTCCTATTCTTTTAGTGATATCATATAGACTAATGTATCTAGGGTTTAATTTACCCTTTTTACAAAATCTCAACACTCCTTGCTAAGGAGATACTCTCAGAAATACTTTATCTCTCACTTGGTATTCCATGTCCCTACGATGCTGATCTACATAACTCTTCTGTCTGTCTTAAGCCACCTTGGTCCTACTATAGATCAATTTCACCTTATCAATGGTGTCCTGAATCAATTGTGGGCCTTCGACAATTCTTAAGCCCTCTTCATCCCAATACAATGGTGACTGACATTTCTTGCCATATAAGGTTTCATAAGGAGGCATACTAATACTACTGTGATATTGATTATTGTATACAAATTCAATAAGAGTTACATATTAATCCCATACTCTTTGGAATTCCAATACATAAGCTCTAAGCATATCTTCAACAGTCTTAATAGTTCTCTCACTCTGTCCATCTGTCTGAGGATGAAATGTTATGCTAACATTTAACTTTGTGATAAAGTTGTCTATAAATTACCCCAAAATTTAGAAATGAATCTGGGATCCCGGTCAGACATAATAGACAATGGGACTCCATGCAATCTCACTATTTCATTGACATATCTCTGGGCTAGTTGATCTAGTGTATTGTTCTCTTTCACAAGTAAGAAATGGGCCGATTCTGTTAATCTATCGATGATGACCCATATGACATCATGTTGCCTTGGCATTCTCAGCAAACCCATGATGAAATCTATAGTAATCTTCTCCTATTTCCACTCAGGAATAGGCAATGAGTGTCACTTCCAAACTAGTGCTTGATGTTCAGCCTTAACCTACTGGCATGTCAAACATTTTGCAACATACTCAGCTACTTATTTCTTCATCCCTGGCCACCAAAATGTTGATTCAGTGTATTATACATCTTGGTAATACTAGGATGCATAGCATAAGTCGCTATATTTGCTTCCTCCAAAATTCCCTTTCTCAGATCATCCACCTCTGGCACACACAATCTCTACTTTAACCATAATGTATTATCTCTCAACTCAAACTCAGAACTTAGAACTCGTTTCATCATCTCAAGAAGCTTCACAAATTTTGGACCCTTACTATGAGCTTCTTTGATCCTTTCATGCAATATCGGCCTAAGTTTCAATGTAGCCAATAATGCTTCATTCCACCCCAATTTTAACTCAACATTTAAGGCTCTCAGTTGTACCAAGCGTGGTAACCTTGATATCTGAATCTATGCTACACTGCTATTGTATTTCCTACTTAAGGCATGAGCTACCACATTAGCTTTACCAGGATGATACTCAATTATGCAATTACAATATTTAAGCATTTCAATCCATCTCCTTTGTCTCATATTCAACTCCTTCTAACTTAACAAATATTTCAGACTTTTTTGATATGTAAATATCTGAAGTTTTTTTTTCATACAGATAATGTCTCCAAATCTTCAAGGTAAACACTACTGCAACAAGTTCTAAATCATGAACCGAATAGTTAACTCATGAGATGCCAACTGTCTCGAAACATAGGCTATCACTTTATTGTATTGAATCAAAATACATCTTAGTCCTTGGTATGAAGCATCACTATATGCTACATATCCTCCAAATCCCGATGGAATAGTTAACACTAGTACCGTAGTCAATTGATGTTTCAACTCATCGAAACTCCTCTGACATTCATCAGTCCATTGAAAAGACACACTCTTCTTCAGAAGCTTTGTCAAAGGGCTGAGATCAAAGAAATACCCTCGATAAATCTTCCATAATAAATAGCTAGTCCGAGGAAACTCCGAATCTCTGATACATTCCTAGGTGCCTCCTATTTCATCACTGCCTTGAACTTCTTTGGATCTACTTATATGCCCTGTCTCGATATTATGCGGCCAAAAATACCACTTAATCATCCCAAAATTCATACTTATTGAACTTAGCGTATAATTGCTTCTCCCTCATAGTCTGTAGAACTAACCTCAAGTATTTAGAATGTTCCTCTCTACTCGTCGAATATATCCAAATATCATCAATAAATATGATTACAAAGTAATCTAGGTAAGGTTGAAATACCTTATTCATTAATGCCATGAAAACTACCGGAGCATTTGTCAATCCAAAAGGCATCACCAAAAACTCAAATTGCCTATATCTAGCCCTGAACGCATTCTTTGGTACATCAGCTTTTGCTATTTTCAACTGATAATATCTTGACCTCAGATCCAGTTTAATGAACACCTGAACTCCCTGTAATTGATCAAGTAAATCATCAATCCTCGATAAAGGATATTTGTTTTTCACTGTACCCGATTTAACTGCTTATAAACAATATATAGCCTCAAGGTTCCATCCTTCTTTTTCACAAACAGAACTGGAACTCCTCAAGGTGATACACTAGGTTTGATGAAACCTTTATCCAACAACTCCTGCAACTGAGTCTTAAGTTTCTTAAGTTCTATAGGTGTCATCCTGTACGAAGGAATCGATATAGGATATGCACCTGTAACCAAATCGATAGTAAACTCTGTCTGTTAGACCCTGAATTTTTTTTATGATGTCATTAAGCATGAATTTCGTTAATAATGTGTTTATGCCTTAGTTTGATTAATTTTGGAGTATTAGTGGAAATTGAGGTGTATTTGCATTAAATGTGGTTTAAATAAGGACTTAAAGGATTAATTTGTGTAAGGGTAATTTGGGGAGTTTACTTAAGTTGGATTGGATTTAGGCTTAGAGGGAGGGGTAAGTTGGTCTTTGACCATCCCTTAGGTTTTAAAAAGACCTAGAAATAGAAATAGAAAAGAAAAGAAAAGGGAAAGAAAAGAAAAAGAAGAGAAGAGAGGTTGTCGTAGCCGTAGGAGAAGAAGAAGAAGAGAAGAGATTTTGTGATTTTTGAGGTTTCCGACTGATTCAAAGTGCTTTCTGGGTAAGTTGAGTTCATTCCTTCTTGTTGTAGTAAGTGAGAAAGTGTTCCTTAAGACGTCTCCTTGGAAAGGAGTGTTGAGGTTCGGCAAAGAATCAGTCTGCTTGATCGCCATAAAGTGCGTTGATTTCGTCAAACGATCCACAATAACCCAAATAGCATCATGCCTCCTGCTGGTCCTGGGCAAACCCATCAGAAAATTCATCGTCACTCGCTGCCACTTCCACTCCGGAATAGGCAACGACCTCAAAAAAATAAAAATTAAAAGACCTCACTTAGTATAATAATGTCTTCATTTTCTACGATAACAAAATATTTAGTGATGTTTAAGTAAATAAAAGATGATGAATGCACTTCTTTTACAGTAAAACAGTACACAATGTATAGTTATCTTAATTCCTGCACCATTGATTTATATAGGTCAAGTTTCAAGAACACCTTTGTCTCTCCTATTTTTCAACATTAAAGAGGATAATGTATAGCCAAAGTGCGCGTACAAACTGCTTACAAAAAATGAATCGTTTATCAAGAGCTCATATGCCATATTAAAGATCAATCTATCTTTCATCCCATAAGAACATGCAACAATGTTTTCTCTCCCTAATTATGTATGCCAAGTCAATATGTTTAATTTTTATCAATATAAAAGTAAGTGAATACCTCTTTTTATATATCACTAACAGTTACCTAATTTTCTTCCCAACTTGAATCAATAATTCGTCTTTTAATACATTATTTACTTGGTTAGTGTAAAGGTTCTTGATGATTTTATTTTGAAATAAATTTGTTTGGAAATATTATAGTTGTTACATACTTGAGGTTAGTGAAAGTGACATCAATTATTGATATTTATTTTATATCCTTTAATATTGACCTTCAAAGCAAAGAAATTAATATTTTCTAGATACCCACACAAACTTGAGTCTTTGGTGGTTAGCTCTTCATTT
>JANITW010000004.1:35720112-35747991 GCA_027564335.1 Erythroxylum williamsii | reverse complement strand
GGGGCCTTTACTTTGAAAAAAAGGTCAAAAACCTAGGAAAAAGCAAAAGTAGGTGTTGCTTTAGGTTGGAATAAATGGATTTAGTCTTTTGGAACATTAGGGGGCTTAATAACCCTAAAAAACAATTAGTTGTTCATGCTTGGCTTAAGAGATTGTCAGTGCATTTTGTGTGCTTAATAGAATCAAGGAGTAGGTCCCCTTCCTTTTTGAATAATGCATGCTCCTCATTGCTCCCTAGATGGCCTTTTTATAGCAATATAGACAATGCCTCTAATGTCAGAATAGTGCTAGCTTGGGATCCGAATAGTTACCATTGTCAAATCTTGAGATCTACTGATCAATTAGTGCATGTTGAGTTGTCTCCTAGGAACAATTCCCTTCCTTTCCTAGTGACTTGTGTCTATGGGTCTAATAACCTAAACCATAGGAAGAACCTTTGGCATGACTTGTCAATTCTTAGTCCTCCCATCTCCTCCATGCCTTGCATAATTGAGGGTGACTTTAATGTCATTCTCTACCCACACAAGCAGAACCTATTAGTCACTCAGCTCTCCAAAGTATGAGTGATTTCAAACATTGGGTTGATGGTAATGCTCTGTATGACCTTAATTCAAACTGTCCTTGTTTCACTTGGAACAACAAACAAAGTGGGGATAATTTTGTAGCTAGGAAGCTAGATAGGACCCTCATTTATTCTTCTTGGAGCTCATATTTTCCTAAAGCTTATAGTTTCATTCATTATCCAAATGTATCAGATCATTCCCTAATAGAGGTCAAGTTTGGTAACCCCATTCAGAGAAGAGCATCTCCTTTTAGATTCTCTAACTTCCTTTCCTCTCAGCCTAACTTTCTTCAACTAGTGGAGGAAGCTTGGTCATCTAGGATTCGGGGTCTCTATGTTTTCTGTAGTGTCTAAACTTAAGATGGTTAAAAAAGCACTCAAAGCTCTTAATTCAAGACAAGTGGGAGATGTGAATAATAAAGTCAAGAGTTGTCAGGAAACTCTTAATGTCATTCAAGATAAACTGAGGCATTTACTTAAGTTGAATGAGTTACTTGCTCAAGAATCCAAAGCCATCCATGCCCTTATTAGCGCCTTAGATGATCAAGAGTTATTCTTAAAACAGGCATCCAGAATCAAATGGTTAAAGGAAGGGGATAGGAACACCAGGTTTTTCCATAACTCCTTAATAGCCAACATAAACCGAAACTTTATCAATTCTCTAGAATTGGGTAATGGGAGAAGCATAGTAGGTCATGAAGAGATTCAAAAACAATTTGTTGAATTCTTTCATTATTCTATTGGTAGTCAGAAATCTCTTCCTCTTTCGAAGGACTTTGTGGATCCTTTTTTTCCTTAAGCCTTATCTGAAAGCCTTTGTAACTTCCTTATCTCTGATGTTTTAGCTCAAGAGATTAGGAGGTTTTTAATTCTTTCAATCAGAATAAGTCTCCTAACCTGGATGGTTTCAATGGTTTTTTCTTTCAGCAAACTTGGCACAATGTTGGGGAGGACATTACTAGGGCTATCCAAGATTTTTTTTCAGCATGGAAAACTTCTTAAAGAGCTTAACTCTACCTTTATTAATCTTATCCCTAAAAGAGCTTAACCTTTTACGGTGGTAGATTATAAGCCTATCTCTTGTTGTAACATGCTGTACAAAGTGATTGCTAAGATCATTGCAAATAGACTTAGAGAAATTCTTCCTCACATTATTAATCCTAACCAAAGTGCTTTCATTAAAGATAGGAGAATTGGTGATAACATCTTGCTAGCCCAAGAAATTTTCAAAAACTACCACCTTTCTAATGGTTTAAAGAGATGTGCCTTTAAAATTGACCTCCAAAAAACCTATGACTCCATCCATTGGGATTTCCTCATCAAGTCCTTAGAAGTTATAGGCCTTCCTCCTAGGTTCATAGCTTGGATCCAAGAGTGCATTTCTTCCACTTCATATGCCGTTTTGATCAATGGATCACCTTCCAAATTCTTCAAGGGAAAATCTGGGCTTAGGCAAGGAGATCCTTTATCCCCTTTCCTCTTCATTATCTGTATGGAAGTTTTTTCTAGGAGCTTGAATGATTGCATAGTTAGAAATCCTTCCTTTAAATACCACTAGAGATGCAAAGCTCTTAAATTCACCCATCTCCTATTTGCAGATGACCTACTGCTATTTTGTCATGCTGACATTAGTTCTGCTCAAGTATTGCCTAAACTCTTTCTCTCAAAAGTCAGTTTTTTCTCTCTCATGACATGGATCACTTGGCAAACTAGATGGAACAACTATCTGGCCTTGGGAAAGGTTCCCTACCCATAAAGTATCTAGGGGTTCCCCTCATTACAGGTAGGCTATCGAGGAGAGAGTGTTTACCCTTATTGGACAAGATTGATGCGAGAGTCAATAAATGGACCCATAAAAGCCTTTCTTATGTGGGTAGACTTCAACTAGTGAGTTCTGTTCTTTCTTCTTTCCAGGTTTATTGGGCCTCTCACTTTATTCTCCCATCTTCTGTCCTCAAGGAACTAGAAGCTAAGCTAAGGAATTTTCTATGGGCTGGGAGGGTGGATAGTCACCATCAATCCAAAGTTAAATGAAGCGACCTTACTAAACCGGAAAAGGAAGGGGGGTTGGGGATTAAGCATTTACCAACCTGGAACCTTGTTTTGTTAGGAAAGAGGATTTGGTTTCTGTTCTATGATAGAGAGGCCATGTGGGTTAGATGGGTACATACGGTTATTTTGAAACGGAAAATTTTTTGGAGTGCACAACCTACTAATAATAGTTCTTAGAGTTAGAGGAAAATCTTAAGCGTGAGCGAAAGGAATCAATTCAGATTTAGGATAGGTAATGGGCAATCCACTCTCTTATCGCAGGATCTTTGGAATCTAAGGGGAATCTTAAAGAACTTCTTATCTCCTAGAGAGATAAATGGGTCAGGCTTACCTATGACAACCAAGGTTTTTGATATAATCACTAATAATATTTGGAGGTAGCAGGATTTTTCTATGGAGCTCATTGTTGATTTTGAACTCATTTAATATCAACCGACTAGTTCTCCAAATTATTTGGAATGGCTCCCTAGCACTTCAAAGGCTTACACCAATGGTTCAGCTTATAAACGTTTGAGACCCTCAACCCAACAAGTACCTTGGTATAACCTGGTTTGGTTAAAAAAAAAAGTTCAAGATGTTCATTCATTCTTTGGTTAGCTGTCCTCCAAAAACTCCAGACATGGGATAAACTTCACTTTCTATATACTTCTAACCACTGTTCCCTATGTATGTCGGACATGGAATCCAATAAACATTTGTTTTTAAACTGTCCTTTCTCTAATTCTGTATGGAAACATTGCCTCACCTACTTCCAAATCACCATTCCTAGCTCTTCAAACCTTCCTTCTATACTAACTTGGTACCACGAAACACCTCCACAATATCCCATCTTCCCTATACTTCTATCCACAACAGTTTACCAAATTTGGATCGAAAGGAATTCAAGAACATTCAAGGATGTAGCCATGGAGATAGAGTGTTGGCCCCTATATTTTTTTCTCTAGTTAAGCATGATTTAAATGAATTTTGAGGTTCTGATGGATTGAATTATTTTGGGAGTTATTATTATGGTAATGTTAGCAAGATAAGACCACTTAAGGATAGAAGATACAAGGCATATAAGAAACGAGTTTTCCCACGTTTTGTAACTCCGAATGTTGGGCTCCAGAAATGGAGTCCAACATAGAGAGCTTACAAGTCAAGGATAATCTTCCAAGTTCTGGAGCATCTCAGCCTATACACATAGAGAGGTAATTCGATCTATTTTGCACTAACTTTGTGTTGCAGATTGCTATTCAGCTAGGGGACCTCAATTCCCTACGGATGAGACCTCTTGGATGGCCACATATTCAAGGCCATAGAAGGCATTCCAAATGCAATTCAGATTCCATGGACCTTTGATAGATTAGCAGGTTTTTGATGATGTCTTAATCGTCTATTTGATTGGACTGTGGTTTAGCTCCTGTACTTCTGAGCATATGCTGACATTGTGCGTGTTTGATGATGTATTGCTGTTCGGTGTATAACTAGGCATTTGCAGCATTTGGTTTAGCTTGATCTTGTTACTTTTATTCGGATTGTGTTTTTATTATGGCAAGATACTGGTTACTTCTATTGTGCAGGACTTAATAAGGGCAATTGATGGTAGGCCAGTTAGGTACATGCCATTATGTTTTTGCGTATTAAGAGATTACCTATGATTTCCCTTGCTTGTACATATCTTTTTATTCTTTATAAAGTTCTAAGTTACCAAAAAAAAAAAAAGTTAACTGTACTGTCCATATTTATATTAGTCAAAACGTACTAAGCCATCTCTACAAGCTTTGTACACACCAACTCTAAGAGACATGGACCCCATAATTTGAGATTTAATTATAACATCAGGTTATTATGTTCCTAGGCTTGATGTAACATGCAACGACCATGTTTAAACAAAATCCTCAATGAAATTAACCTCCAGCATTAAGATAAAACAAAAATGGAACTGAACTCAGAACTGACAAATGAAATGAGAAGTACATAATTTACAATATCTGTTCATCTAGCAGCTTTTTTTCTCCATTCTGTTCGCCCTCGGTTAATTTCAAAGCCGTCACCAGATAATCTTAATAGGTGCAAGAAGTTGCGAGAGCCATGGGTGGTCACACTTGCTTTTGCAGATCCATTTGTTCCTTGAACTTCTCGAACTGATTCAGTAGATTCTGCACTTGTGAGGGAATCAACTACATCGTCGTGCTGGCATTCCCTTCTGTAGTCCAAGGTGATTGTTTGCAGTTCATGGGTATCAATGATTTCTTGCGGCATACTCTATCACAAAGAAAGGCATACAATAGTTTCTAAATCTGTCCAAGGGATATGGTCAAAAGGAAAAAAAAAAAAAAACAGAGTAACCATTCTAGAATCCATGCCAAGTACTTACCTCTAGTACCCATCCTATGTAGGTAACATTATTAACATGTTGATTCATGTCCAAATCTGCTCTTCTAGGCTGCAAATTTCAATCATGGAAATGGGATGTAATTGCTTTCCTTTTGTACTATAATTTAAAGCTTAAATTAGTATTTGCCGTGATAGGGATATATCTTACGACAAGTCCTAGCCTAGAAAACTGAGCAGAATCTTCCAGTTTTGAAATTTTCATCAGGCTGCTATTGTTTTCCTCAGGAAATGCCAGCCTAAAAATAAGAAGAGTATCAACAGAAAAAGACCTCGTCAAAGTTAATATTCCATGCACAAGAGTAGACTATCCAGTTAAGGAAAGAAATCCAAGATGCTATTTGGTTATACATCCATGTCACCTCATGAGACCTCTTCAAGCTACAAAGATCACAAAAAGGCTCAGGAAGGTACAGACTGCCAAACATAACTTTGTACTGGTTGTCCATCATAGTACTCTTTGAAAAACAGATGGGAAAAGTTGATATTCAGACTATAAGAAGTGGCATGTTGTTACCTAGTCTCTCGAGGAAAGTAATTTGAGAGCTCATCTCGCACATCATCACTCACTTTCTGAAGCCGCCTGGTATCTTGGTTCATCATCACCCACTTACTGGCATTGTAAATTATTCATGGTCAACTTCCATAATTAGCCACGTGTCAAATAAAAAAGAACTATACAAACTTTAACTCTATAGGCACATATTACAGACAGTCAAAAAAACAAAACAGAACGCTCATGACTGTAAGGAAAGAAATTTAAGTAATATTCCTACACCAAAAAATTCAATACTAATGATTGTTCACCAGCATTACTATACAAGAAGCTCAAGATAATAGCAAAACAAAAAATGTGCAAAGTTGAAAACATGTCTACGGGACCTTTTGTCGAGACTACTAAAGAAAGATTAACAAGGAAAACTACAGTCACTCAGCACATATTTATCCATGGACATATTTGAAATTTGGTTCAACACATAGATACAACCATCTATGTTTATCCATGTACATATTTGTAATTTGGTTCAACAAATAGATACAACCATCTATATATGTCCATGGACAAATGTGTAATTAGGTTCAACAAATATAACCATCTATATTATTTATTTCATTCCAGTTTTCTTTAAGTTCCTCCATTCTCAAAAGCTTGCATGGGAAAACGAAAATGAAAATGATAAAAATTGAAAGTGCACCTAGTAGCTCTTCCAATAACTTGACCAGTAGTGTAGTCCTTCAGTATCCAATCACGTCTTGTTCCAATTCTTCCTTCACTTTGACACCATGTCTCAATTTCGACCACATCACTCCTGTACGATGTGCCCATAGCTTAGAGGGACAGATAAAATTGAATGCAAGCTTAACAGAAATTAATCAAGGGGAAAAGACCCTACCAAGCTGGATACTTGTAAACTTCGATGTGCATGCGAGCAGTTACCCATATGAGATGCAATTTTCTCATGGTAAGGGTTGTTGCAAATCCATCAGTTGAAAAGCCAACACTCTGAGCATGATTGCAGCCAACTTCCTGCAGGGCATGCATCCCAATTTTTAGCACCCAGTAAGGAACCCAAGCACAATTAGGTTGATTGTCAAAGGTGATGAAAAATTAAAGAGTATACATCTATATTTGAAGGTAAAGATATTTCTTGATAGCTCTAGCTAAATCCATGAAAACAAGATGTCAAAACTAATCTGCGAGAGTTTCTTTTTCTCTATTTGAATTTCAGTATAGGTGTCAAGATAGAGCTGCATTTCTAAATAAAGCAGAAATAAATGTTAGCCACAAGGGAAAAGACTTCTTCCTTTGGTTTCTGGTGTGCCCTCTAGAAACCGACAACTAAAACCGTGCTATAAAGTGACCAAATTACACCAGAACAAGAAATCGCAGATGAAAGCCGGCACCAACAAAAATTCACATATTTTTACAAGTGGAAATGACAGTAGTTAACAAAACTTGTGACAACCTGATGAAGAAAAGTCCAAGAACTTGAATCAGATAAGTAAAGAAGCTGAATACAAGCAACACTGGGCATAGAAAAGCCAGATTATAACACAACAAAACCGATCCAAATTCTAAATAAAAAACGGACTTGAACTCCATGCAAAATGTTGGATTCGCCAAAACCAGTCTTAAGACATACCTGCAAGAGATTAGCAATGGTCTCAATAGTAGCAGTTTTGTTAATCCCAACCTCGTAACACCTCACTATAAACTTCTCCTTATACGACGACCCATCCTCGGTCATGCTCCCCAGGCGGAGCCGGTTCGCCAAACTCCCATCGGATCCAGAAAAGACCCCGACCCGACTGCCCTCTCCGTCAGATACAACAGCCTGAACGTGAAAGGCAGAGGACTTAGTCGCCGGCGACCAGAAAAGCACAGAGGAGGGTCGGCGAGATTGGTGAGAATGGCCCAAGAATCTGCATTGGGACAATAATGATTGGTGGATTTGGTCAGCTACATTACAAGAGACCATTGACATTGTCCCGAAGCAGAAATTGAAGCGGAGTCCTGTTATGCGGCCGAAACAGCGAGTATTGTACTTAGAACGTTTCGGTTAAAAAAGCACTGGTGTTTGCCTTGGTGGTCGATGGGACCGAGGACTGGGTTCAAGTTGGGCTTGGTTTCGGCATGAAATAACGAGACTATCCCTGATTTCGCGGCATGATTGGGATTCGGAGCTGTGCACTTCTTTGCACGTTTCGACAAGATGAGAAATGGACGGAAAAAAAAAGAAGACAAAAGGAAAATTGGACCAGAAGAAAACTACGTGTTATTGAATTGAGCTTGAATGAATTTTATTAATAAAGTAAATTTCAGTCCAATTCAAGAGTTCTGAGCAAAGTGTTGAATTTTGTACGTTAAAAAATGGTACAAAATTTTAGCATACTGTAATGTGTTCAATGACGGAGTAAAAAATTTAAGATAAAAGGATTCAAAATTTTAATTTTTTTAAACTTTAGGGGTCCAATGTAAATAAGAAATATTTAATATTTTTTAAAATGTTAGATAGCTCAGTACACCACTGAATCCCATATGGCTCCGTCAGTTACTGTCGACATTTAAGATGCCAGTTACATACTATTAGTATTGTAAATTTTAAAGCATTGGAGGATTAAAATGCAAAAAGAAAATATAAATCCTAACTAAAACTATTCATTTTCCATGTTTTGTTGAAATATAAATACTTATGTCCATGTTTTATCGAAACATAAAAGGTCTCAATGAACATTTTAAAAATATGCAGTTAAGGATCTCATTTTGGAGGGGAAAAAAACCCTATTCTTTTGGAAAAAATTTTTTTGGTTAGAATGGAGATACATAAAACTTTAATGAACTAGACGGAAGAGAGACGCTCCCGAAACATCCTCTAAAAAGATAGAGAGATAACCCACAGTTGAATCCAACCATATGTATGTACCATTACAATGGAAGGATTGTTTATGCCTATAAACAAGATCTCATCCAGATTATAAATAATAGCAGCTCTGATCATTTCATTCATTTGACATGCAACATGGAAGGCATTGAAGATCCTTTGAATATTTCCGTTATATATGCCTCCAACTTTGAATTTCAAAGGGATAAGCTTTAGGAAGGCTTAAGTGCAACTCAAAATATTATGTCTAGGCCCTAGGAATTAGATGGGGATTTTAACTGTGTTCTTCAATTAAATGAAGCTCAAGGGGAGAGAGTCAAACTGAGAGGCATAGGCAAGGAACTGGAGATTGCCATAATTAGGCAAGGAAATGGCAAACTTCCATCATGCTGTAGCTTTCCTCTTGCTGCATTCCCCTCTTCCTCACTGTTGTACTTCAACTACTACTTCAAAAGCTAAGGACCTTCATCTCTATTCTCAGTTTCAGTCGTCTTTCTAGGTAGTTGTAGTCACTTACTATTTCCTCCTTTCTTCCTTCAGCTTACGTACTCTTCTCCTTCTCCATTCCTATGCATCTCTCTCTCTCTCTCTCTCTCTCTCTCTCTCTCTGTGATCATTCCTTTAACCAAAAGTCTTTTAGTCCCTCCACCTCTTATTTCTCAAAAACACGTCCCTATTATTTGATCTTACCCATTTGCTTCCTTAAATGATCATCCTAAATCTTCATCTTCACCTGATAAACCTGCTACTTCTCTTCAACGTAAGTGTACACTTTTAGTTACTGGAAATTTGAACCTTGAAGCCAAACTCTTATATTTTCCACCTATCATCACCTTTGACCACCATGTTGTTTCAGCTCCCTTATCCATTCTCGACGCTGAAGTACTAAAATGAAAATCTACTATTATTAGCTTCTTCTTGGACAAAAGGATCCCTTTTCCTATTATGAAAAAATTGGTAGCTAAATTGGAAATGATTTGGCCTTCTTGACACCATGGTTAATAATGAGGAAATATTTTTATTCAAGATTAACTACTCAAAGCCATGGTAGAATTCATCAATTTTGGTCTTTGACATGTTGTTAACAAGCCTTTCCTCACCTAAGCTTGGAGACTAGGTGCTAAATTTAAAGAGATTAGGCAGACAAACATTAATTATATGGATTTGCATTCTTGACATACCCTTAGAATACTAGACCACTGAAGGATTGAGTTACTTAGCTAGCATTATTGACAGGCCTTTATATCTTGATCAAGCTGCTGCAAAAATAAGAATTTTGCCAGAATAAGTGTGGTAATTGATGCAATCACAGATCTACCTAAGGCCATTATGAAATTTGATGGCAACCTTTAGCTCATTTAAGATAAAGTCAAGTTCACATATGCCTAGAAGCCCTCCTCACTCAAATCTATGAAAACATGGCAACAAACTAGAAAAACTTTAAAACAGGCAATTTTGTGTAATTGATGGGTGAAGAGGAAGTTCAAGTACCTGCTGGAGTTATCGTTGAGGAAGTTCCCCTTTCAAATTCCCCTTTTGATACATTTGTAACCATTGAAAATTCCAATAATGTCTTCATTGCTCTTTTTAATCTATGAATAATGTTAAAATCTATATTATTGTCGATAGTCCTATTGCAGAGGTAATGGTAATCTCAGCAAAAAGAACTTGTAATGGATAATGTTACTGAGACTGAGTTTAAAATCGTGACCAAAAAAAGATCAAGTTAAAAGAAGAACCCATCTTGTTTTGCTGTATAAATGTCTATCTTAGAATATTAATGAAATGAATTCCCCTAAAAAGAAGCAAACAATTAGAGATTTTGTTAAATAAGTTAACCCCTACTTGATGGGTATTTTGGAAACCAAATTGAAGAGAAACATCAGTAACCTCCTATCCTTTTGGCCTAATAGCTAGAGGTCTATTTCTAATCAAGATTCTCACCCCAATGGAAAGATTCTAGTAATCTGCAACAATGATAAGATAGAAATAATTAACTCCATCATCACTAACCAATTGATCCATATACAAATCATCTATAAGCACTTCAATAAGTTACTAGATATTTGTATCATATATGCACTCAATTATGGCTTTCAAAGACTCTCTTTAAAGAGTAAGTTGAAGGAGATATCTCGTGATATCCATTCCCCTTGGCTCTTAATTAGTGACTTCAACTCCATAATAAACCATGATGAAGCTGAAGGACATCATTTTAATAGAACTATATATAAAGATCTTAAAATTTGCTTAGTTAATGTACAGGTTTCTAATTTACCTTGGGGGTAACTTCTTTACTTGGAGCAATAAACACAATAGTGAAACTTTCTTGAGAAAGAAGCTTGATAGAGGTCTATCAAGTTTGCCTTGGATGCAAGATTTTCCTAACTCCGGTGTTGTCTCTCCTAATCCAAATATATCTGATCATCACTGATGATTATTAGGTTCAATCTGGGAAAAGCTCCTACTAGATATTGTTTTCAACTCAATAAATTCCTAACAAGCTTACTTGGATTTGAATATGCTGTTAAAAAAAGCCTTAGTCATCACTTTTGTGGGACTAAGCAATACTAATATTTTATGAAAGTTAATGGCATTCAAACTAAAGTTAAAGCCTTTCATAAGGCAAATGTACATCATTTGCTAAACATTATGAAATCTACCCTAAAAAATTCTCGAAATGATTTATATCTTAATCCTAGTTATGAAGTGCTCCAAGATGAAGAAAAGATTTCCTTGAGAAACTACTCTCAAACTGTTAACTTTGATTATTCTCTTTTGAAACAAATATCTAAAATCAAGTGGTTGCAAGATGGTGATAAAAACATATCATTTTTCACAGATCTATGCTTGTAAGTAAAACACCCAACAAAATTAGAAAGTAACGGATCATTGCTTCAAACTTAAAGACAATTCATCTCTTAAGCTGACATTTACTTCCAAATTCTATCAGGCTCTCCCTCACTTGTTTATTCCTCTATAAAGTTCATTGAAGAAATTGTTCAATAGAAGTTATCTATATTTGAAGTAGAAACTTTAGCCTCTCCTCTGACTAGACATGAGATTGTGAATGTTTTAAGATCTTTAGCTCCCTGCAAAGCTCCAGAGCCATATAGGTTCAACATATATTTCTTCACAAAAAATTGGTCTATCTTAAATAAAATAGTCTTTGATGTAGTTTTGGAGTTTCCTATCATATAATCAATTCAAAAAGAGAAAGAGAATTAGGAATTCTCAACCATTCTAAATCATGAAAACTTATTTGTCAAGATTTAAAACAAATTTAATTAAACATAATTTAAATCTAACTCCTAAACGTGCTAAGTTATGGTCTTTAACTTGACCTTGTAGCTTTCAATACTTAACCAAGATCAATTATGAATGGCTTGCTACCACCCGTGTGGCCCAATTCTAGCTTTGTAGCTCGTAAATAAGCTACATGTTGGGAGATAATGAAAAGGACATAATCTATCAAATTAAGGAAACCTACTAAGCTTAGTAATGTCCTTTTTGGTGACAAACTGTCAACAAAATAGGGAATAACGAAACAACCTGAATCTTCCATTGAATCTAGCAATTTGCCCTATGAGAGGAGAAGTTGTTCTTTTCCTTATTCTTCCTTAGTCACCCTTATCCCGTCTTCAACTTCCACTTCATATACAAAGACTTTCATATTTGCTTCAAACTCTATATTCGTTCTCATCTATTCATCTTCCTCTTGCTCCTTTAAAAATTCGTTCAAATTAATTCTTTTGAATGAGGTGGAGAGGGAATGTATGGAGGATCCTCATTATGTTCTTCATCCTTTTTATGCTTCCCTTGGTCTTCTATAAGGTGGCTTCAACTAGTCTATCATTGATTCTCTTAGCTATGTCCCACTCCTATAGTCTTACGTTACTCTATTGAATTTTCTTTCATACTGCACAAGTAGTTTTCTACACTTCTCTTACAAAACTCCCTGGAAAGTTGACCTATTTGAACCTCCAGGTTGTGAATAGAAGAGGTATAATCTTTCGTTATTTGCTCAAACTTCTCTTCCAGTCTCTTCTAGGCCTCTTCCATGTTCATAAGCTTATCCATGATCTTGTCCAATTTAGAATCTCATGAACTGGACTCATCTTGCTAAAATTTGAATAGGCCTTGATTTCCTAACTGAGTCCTTACATTATTGGACCAATAAAATTTTGGATGGTTCTACCACCCCGGATTGTACGTGTTCCAATAAGAATGATGACTTTGTCAACCAAATTGTTCCTCATTGAAGTCTGTAAGGATGCTTTGATTCCTATAATGTATTTTCTTCATTTAACCTTTTGGACTCCTCAAAGTTGCCTGGTAACCTCCAAATTGATGTGTCTTCAATTCTGTACCCAAATTTCTTTCCCCCCTTTTTTTTTAATATCTTAATTCTTAAACTAAAAGAATTAAACTAATCGTATACCTCTCGACAATGACGTTAAAAATTTGATCAAAGATGTCTAGTTTTATAATTTATAACCTTCAATTACCACAAAAAAGCATGGGTCGTGAATTGTAGCAAGTGAAGGGTTGATCCCACGAGGAGGGTGAACTAATCTAATCCTAGGTTATCTAAGACTAGAAAATTAATAAAATGAAAATAAAAATGCACATAAAAGTAAATACATGAATTTGATTAGCAGGATTTTAATTTAGGATATTAAAACACAAATAAGGGAAATTGAGCAACACACAAGTCACAATGAAAATCACTCAAGAGAAATTACTAAGTTATGAGAGAGGGGATTTCCTATCATTAATGGTAATCTAGCCATTTATGCGTTACTGTGGTGTGGGTTCCAGACTATCAAAGAACTAATTACTCTCAAGTTATAATCGTTAAACCTTAAAGCATCAACCCCAATTAAATTATAGAGTTTGCAATCTCTCAACTAACAAAATACGCACAATTTTAATTAGATCTTAAGCCGGCCACTAAACTACCAGGAGTCACACAACATTTCTCTCTGCACAAAACCCAATAAGATTAATCACGTGATATATTGAATTGCTAAATCTTGTTAATATAATCTGATTATTTTTATCCAGTTTACCCTCTCAATTTATTATCAAAATATGCAAATATTGTAATAAATCACAACACCCAATCAATAAAACACAAAAAAACTATATTAGCATTAAATCAAAGTAAATCTTGCAGGAAGAGTTAGAACATCATCAACAATCCAAAATACATCATCATATAATCCATTTCAATCTTATACATTGAATGAATAAAAATAAAAATGGAAAGGAGAAAAAACTTGGATCGAATAATCCAGGAAGGGAATAGCGTCAAAAGACCCACTCCTTCTTCCTCTTTTTCTTCTCTCTCTCTCTTTGAAACTTTCTAAATGTAACAGAAAATGAAGCTCCCTTTTAGGGTTACATCTCTTTACTTTATGTAGTCTTTCCAATTAAGGTAACCCTAGGATCTTTTCCAAGTCCAAAAGATCTGAAAAGTCCCTTGAAAACTCAAGTTGGAAAAGTTGCCCGCATGTTCTGTCACACAGGCCACAATCATGGCCCCCTTGTTTGACTCTCTATAGTGGCCCCTTGCATCTGATTTTGTCATGATTGTAGCCCTAGTTCTAGCTCTGACCTTATCCAAATCTTCTCTGTTCTTCAATACTTACCTTAAAACACTAGCAAACTTTTCAAGGTACCTCAAATACACAACATTTAAGCTCAAAAGCATGCTTTAAACCATAAAACACTTAAAACACAAATATTTAACAAACTAACATAATTCTAACCTAAACACACACTAAATAATCAAATTAACAACTAAACACACACTAAACTATCCATTAATACATGATGCAACCTACAACTATCAATCATGTACAAATACAAATGTGATTTGACATTGATTATTAATTAATAAGAATTACTTACTTTTGAAATATGTTTACTTGGTATGATATATTTTTTGTATGAATCAAAGAGTATGTTGGATAAATAAAAGATTGGCCTTCTCATGTGAGCAATCAACTCTAGCCTTTATGATGATTGGAGAAGAGGTAGACGTTAAGTTTGTTATCAAAGCAATAATTGAGATCTAAAGAAAGAAACTTATGCCATGAATGCCAACTTAGATGATAAATCAAAAGAAAATTGGTTTGGAGTGATCATATGGTCACCGTGTCTATTTTAAGTTGCCAGATGAGAGTTCAAAAGATAAAGTTAAGAGTAGATAAATGAACTCATGTTACATATTAAGTATGTATGGTGTTATATTTATAAAAAACATATACTTGGAATTAATAAGAGTTAATATCGTAACATATAACTCTTACCATGTGTGCAAAAATGACCATAATAAGAATTAATACAAGTTATAAGATCTCAACGTACATTATGTGAGACCTTAGAAGTTAGGTGAACCTCATAATATACCCTCAAAATGCTCGTCTAATTCTTAAGGATTAAATCCAAGTATGCAACTTTAGAATTTACTAGAAGATTATGTTTGGTACAATCTTATGGGATAATTCTAGGAAAGCAAATTAAATTCTATTCAAGAGAATTTAAAGCAAAGGAAGGGTCATTCTAATTGGTAACTTACATAAGAAAAATTCTATATTCAAAGGTGGCCATCAACTCTCAGTAAGAGAACTGAATACATTTACGACACGATAAAATAAATGAGATCAAAGAAGATTAAAATGCAAGATATAACCTAGATTATAACATATAAAATCTACTCAAGGATCGATTTATTAATTGAGACATCATATATTCCTATAGCAGATATACGACTATCAGCTCTTGTGATATGCTAGATGCATGGGTGATTGGACGAGTAAGAGAACATGTAAAAATTTTATTAACTAAACTCATCATGAGTTTAGGTGCACATTTCAATTATTAACGATAACATAATTGGTCAACATCTTAAGACTATCTTTTGCCTTACTCTTAAAGACTAGCTTTTGCCAAGTGAAAATGCAGCGTTACAAGTCTCATCACAAAGGATTAGTCATGGAAGCACCAGATCAGAGATATCCTAGTAGTTATAAACAAACTTGCACGTGTATCTCATCTATTTTTTAAAAATGTAGGTTAACCCTAATTCATTTTAAAATAATTTCTTTGTCAATTATTGACTTTACAAATTGAAGATGACTAAGTGTGAAAGAAGAATGTGCTGGATAGTCAGAGTGATTAGGACATGGCAGCCGGTGACTATCGGCGCCACTGCCACCTAAGCGGCTGTTGTTTTTATTTTTTCATTTTGCAATCCACCACAGCCAACGTAACGTAAGCCGCATGTCAGAAACGTCGCTAATGTGAAGACAAAACGATGTTTGGTAGTAAGAAATCATCAAATTTTAATTTCCACATTTTTAGAAAAGCTATGATTTACATAACAAAATTCCTCTTTTTATTTTTTGAAAACTATATATAGCTATTGATGGAAATATTCGTGGGCTGGAATTATTCCCCACATATTTTACTTATTTTTATAACATTAATTAAATACGTAAAATATTTAAGTAATATATCAAATTTTGTAACGACAGGAAAAAAAAATCATTTAATAACATATTTTTAAATAAAATTAGGTTTGAAACATTTACTGGCCGTTTGGAAACCAACAATTAATGGACCACTGGAAGTTATTAAGATACGTTCCAAAAGCACGTGAGAAGAATCAGAGGTTGTTGTTTAGTTGGCTTAAAATGAATACATACCTGGTTTTCAAATCTGAGCTCCAATGGAAAAAGGCAATGACCCGTTCATACTATTCCACGTCCACGGACGTGAAGAGTACTGACATTATTTTAAATAATCAACCTGCCTTTCAACATTTGTACTTATTGTATATATATCACGCCTTCACGGCTGTAAGCCAAAAGAAGTGTGTGACAGTGAGACAGAAGAAACAGAGACCAGCAAGTTACTTTCTTCGAGAAAGTGCAGAGAAGGGTGCATTAGGGTTATCGGAGGCTCATGGAAAAAGTGAAGCCATTTTTGGAGGAGGAGGAGGAATTACCTCTTCAGGGAAGGAAGTCTAGCCGTACAACCACCGCCATATCCGCTGGAACTAATGCTGGGGTGCTCATCGGCTCTCAATATTGTACAACCACCGCCATATCCGCTGGGACTAATGCTGGGGTGCTCATCGGCTCTCAATATTATAAAACCACCGCCATATCCGCTGGAACTAATGCTGGGGTGCTCATCGCTGGGACTAATGCTGGGGTGCTCATCGGCTCTCAATATTCTTTCAAAGGAGACCACAACAGGGAGGTGGAGAGCAATCTCTACAAAAATGGAGGTAAATTATCTCTCCTTTTTTTTTTTCCCCACGCAGCAACAAATAAACATTTTTTTCTATAAAAATTTGATGTATAAAAATCTTGAATATGAGAGGAACTCGATCCAGTCCACATTATAATTAATGTTTATTTTGTCCGTCTATTTATTTTATTACCATGTGCTTTCAATTAAGACCATGCGAATGTGATTGAGAGCATTGATGTGACAAAAAATAAAAAATATATAAAAGAAGTTGACCATGTCGACGTATTTATTTTTTATCACTGCGACATGTCCGAGACTTTGTTTATTTCGTTTTGTGTGTTATGGGCAGTGGTGGTTTCATTTGGTTGGGTATCCATAAATATACTAAACTGCCTTGTGCGTTAAGCTAAATTTTATCAAATATTTTTTAATTTAATTTCAGGGAGCTTAGTCGATAGTAAAATATTTCTCATTTAAGACAATTTATTGAGCTCAGTCAACACATGTTGCAGTCCATATGCTTCTTCCTCTCGTCCCTAATTAACACATGTTAAATAACTAATTAAGTGCAGAGTAAAGATACTGAAGATACGTTTAAGTTTGGCAAATACTATTTGTTTCTATAAATCAATCTATGGTTTAGTGTGTTAAAGTGGATCTTTTGCAAACCTAAGTTGCAGATTTGGAGTTTGGCTAATTATTAATAAAAGCATACACATATTTGAGTAGCTAACCGCAGTTGCGTATCCTAGGAAGGAATGGGTATGGGACATGGAAAATGTACACTCTTCATTGCATTGCTATTTTTTCTTTTAACATATTAATTGAGTGGAATTTTACTAAACAACATTGATCACAAGCTGTTTAAGAAGTTAATGCTCCTTCAACTCCGGTTATTTCCCCTCTGAAATTATCAGAAATCTGCTTATCCAAAGTCTACTTTTATTCTTCTCCATTATCTCTGGCGTTCAATATCAGGTAGCTTTAAGCATTTCCACTCCAATGTTGAATGTTTTTGGTTCCAGGGAATGAACATTCGGATGTATTATTTGCATCTAAAAATCCAACTGTTGGTGATATCACAAACTCGGAGACTGAAAACCTACCAGCAATATCAAGCCTTCAAGTTCCATTTTCTGCCAAACCCCATGAGGAACGGATTGAATTTGCTACTCCTGACACTGGAACTTCACAAAATGGAAATAGTAGCCTCATCAAAGAGATTGGACCAGATGTGGCAGAAGTAAATCTGGAAGAGGTGATTAAGAAGCCTAATACACGAGAATTCTACTGTCCTCATTGTGATACTTGCATACAAAAAGTTATGCTTCGTGATACCGAACAAGAACATACTTCTGCTCATTGTCTTGAGTGTATCAGATGCCCATCTTGCTTCAGTTTTCTCTTCCCTGCAGGTACTGCATATTACTTCTTTTTTCCTTCTTCTGCATGAAGTCTATGTTTGATATATGGCAGTAGATTGATAGAATTTCAGCTTAAAAAGTCATGTGCATGGAAAGTTCTCTTCTTTTTCTTTAATTGATCCTGGTCATATAGAAATTAAACACCGTCAAGCAATTTCAGACCCTCTTATCTCCCTTTCAGCCCTGAATTCATGTTTCTTGGCCTGCAATGAGAACTAACTCTGTATTCAATACATCATGAATGGAATTAATCATAAGATTGTTATTGCATGAGCATGGACTGCAGATTGGATTTGCACATAGGATACTGGTAAAATAATAAATAGTTGTGTATGTTAAGTGGTTATTAAATTGAATTTCTTCGACTGGAATGCTATTTGCCAGAGTTTTTGTTGTGTTCTATTCTTCAGTTCTTACTGCTATACATCATCTGCAATTTACCGTTCCTTTTTATACAATTAACAGAGTGTTGGCCGTTCTCCAAGCCTAGTGAAGAAGACAAAATGGACAACCAAGGTAGCACACTTCATGCCATAAGAAAATACTATTTTGGAATTTATTTAAAAGTTTACGTAACCATGAAATTTCGTGAACACAATTCTGTTGGATTGGACCTATACTATGGGTTCACCGCTGCATTACAGATGCAGTTCAGTTTTCTAATGACAGTGATGGCCTTATCATTGACTAGGAGTTCTAGTTAATTGATTTTGATTCAAAATCTGTCATAATTACAAATTACAACCTGGGGAAAAAAGTCTACAGAAAGTCCTCCTTTTTGGTTACCATATAAGTAAACAAGCATATGGGCATGCAAATACACGCAGAGGAAGTACCATAATGTTTTCCTATCACAGTGCCCTTACCAGTTTTGTGTTTGCATAAGAAACACTGGGGATGTAGAATTTTCAATAAAGTCTGTTATGCGTCAAATTTCAGGTATTTTTTGCAAACTGAATTTATGTCCACAAGTATTCTGTAAATTTGTGAATATTGAGTGTAACAGATTTACCACAAGGACCACCACAGCAATGGTCAACAACGAAGACACCTCCATCAAGTGTAACAAAGCTTGATGTGGCTCCACCAATAAGTGTAGCACCAGCTCCTAAAAATGATTCTGCTTCGGTATTTGAGAAACCTCCACCCCCTGCTGCTTCTGGTGGAGCTTATCTGACTGTGCCCCCAAAGCCTGACTTGGATACTCCAGCTGTTGCAAAACCAGTCTCTACACAACCACTTAAGGGAATTGTAATTGATGGAGGAAAACCTTCCACTGATTCAAAGAAAGAGGAGCCAGCAGGTAATGTTTACATGTCTTGCAATGATACTGATCTTTAAATTGTAGCACACTTCCATTGGCACGCTAATGCAACATATTGCTTTAGCTAACATAAATTAGTGACTCTCGATACCAACTGAGTTGGTCTTGGATATTTATCAAAGAGAGGTATGTTAATAGAAATACCACTTTGAAAATACCACTTTGAAAATTGAATAAAGAGAAATGAAAAGTCAGCAGGGAAATGGGTGTGATTAAAGTCAAAAGGGTGTTCAGTTTTCAATTATATGCTTCGGAGACATCCTTTTAAATTAAGAGTGTCATTTTTAGGTCCACTCTCTCGTCTTTATACAAAAGTTATGGATAGAATATGTTGAACAATTGCGGACATTTTGTCCTCTTTTTTTTCTTTGATCCTAATTCTGTTTCCCTTTTAATGTCTTAAGCTTCCATATATGCGTCTCATGGTTAATATCCTACAGAATGTGTTCCACCAATTTATTTGATTCAGAATTTTTGCCTGCGAACCAGGGACATCTGAAGAAGAAACACCTCAGACCAAATCAGTCCTTCATGATATAACCCGGACAACAAGTAGCACTGAATCCAGAAGTGATTACAAGGTGGAGATTGTAAAGAGCATCGTATATGGTGGTTTAATTGAATCCATTACAAGTTTAAGTGTTGTTACATCTGCTGCTAGTGCTGGTGCTACCCCTTGTAAGTTTAGAATTAAATTTTGTTAATCTTTATGCAGCATTTCATATATTGGACAATGCATGCTACAACTTGCAAGTTTTCCCACATTCTAAAGTACTTAGATAACTTACTACTCCACATTTTTTAGTGAACTAAGTAATCTTATGGTCAATTTCTCAAGTGCCCTATTGTGGACACATTCCATTATTCAATAAAATCAACTCTCGTTACTTAAATTGTTGCCACAGAGAAGAGTAAAGTTTCAAAGGCTCTTCTTTTTTGTGCAATAAGCCATTATAAATTTCCGATGGTCAAGCTAACTTTGACATTTTTTCTAAATGAATTTTGAAACAGACATCCACAACCCAGAGATCTATAAATTAGGTTATCAATAATTATGCAAGGTCTTTTGCGTTTTAGCTTATAGACGACCTGAAATTACTTGCATATTGCTAAAAGCTACTGAACTACATATTACACTAATCAAGTAGCTGCTGACAAGGACTATCAAGCCTTTGGTCTATTTTCACATTGTTTGACAATTCAATTAATAACCACTTTCCGATTGCAGTGAAGATTGTAGCTTTGGCACTTGCAAACCTGATTGGTGGACTTTTTGTCATGGGGCAAAATGTGAGTTTCTTTCCTTTACATTAGTTTCTAGTTTGGGGCCGTTACTTCAATATGTTCAATGATGCAGCTATAATACGAGTTAAATGCTCCTTGATGATTGAAAAACCACATGTTAGGTTGAACTTCATCCTGATAAATGTGTACTTTCGTTAGCGAATCAGAAAGTAGGAACATCCCATTTACCTAAATGATATTTGTAAAACTTATGTTGTTGAATATTGAATTTATGCAAAATTGCAGCTTTGGGAATTGAGAAGTGATGAACCCGCAGAAACCTCTCGCTACCAAGCACTGTTGGGGGATAGAAATAATTTCGCAATTCACATTCCGGTTGCTGTGTTATCATACCTTGTCTTTGGCTTAATACCTCCTGTAGTATATGGTTTCTCGTTTCAGAAGAGCAATAACACAGATTTCAAGCTCTTGGCAGTTGCAGCAGCTTCTTTGATATGCATTACAATACTTGCCATAGGAAAGGCTCACATCCAGAAGGACCAGAACCCACCGAGACCGAAGTATTCTGTTTACTTTACAACCATCCTGCAATATGTGCTCATTGGGGCCATGGCTTCAGGTATTTCATATGTAGCAGGAGACCTGGTCAAGAAGGTCATGGAAAAGTTTGGTTGGCTGAAGTCAGTAGCTGTCACTACGCCTCTTCCTGAATTGGATTCGGGGACGTTGTCATGGGCTTCGTATTGATACTAACCAAGTGAAGTCCAGTTTCCTGTTTTTTTGGAGTCTGAGCATATGGCAGATGCCATGTCAAAAACAGGACTTTAGAAGTGAAATAAGATTAATGGCTACGACAGGAAGAGTCTCAAATTTGCTTGGCCATTCTACTGATGGTGCGTCCGGTGCTTTCTAATTATTTGTCTTAGGAGGGTCGTAGTTATTTGACATTGGCTTCTTTTCTTTCCAGTTTCTAGTTGTAACAGAGCTAATAAAATTTGTCCCTTGGTTGAGAAGAAAAGAGCTCAATAGCATCACAAAAGCGTATAATTAATAATTGTCGTCTGCTACTTGTCCATTTATTAAGAATCAAATGTATGGAAGATCTTAAAGTGGGAGTAACAAGTCAGTGCTGCACTTGTGAAAATGCATCCCTAGATATGATCAAATAGCACAATTTACTTATATAAAGATATAACTTAATAAAGACTTTGTATCATTTGAACACGTAACAAAGTCAAAATTTATGTACCCAATAAGATTTAATTTCTTAATCTTCTTACATATTAGATATAATCTTGTTCCTTAGAGATATCTCAAAATTCTTTTAACTATATTCTCATTGTTTAAATCTAGTTTAGATAAATATATTCCCAGTGATCTAACAATAAATGCAATACTAGCCTAGTGTGGACTTAAGCATATATAATACTATCAACTACACTAGAACAAGAAACATTATTCATGATCTCTTTTTCAGTTTTAGTATTTGAACATCGTATCAATGTTAAGCTCTCTCTATAAGAGATCGATTCTAGATGAGATTTTTAGTTTTTTATATAGAACCTTTGCAACTCATGCTTAATGCATGCTCTCTGAGAGAGACTTAATAAATGATTCTGAGTACCAAGGACTAAAAATGCTTCACCAAGATCCTTCTTTTTAAAATGATTACCTAATGGGTGCTTAACCTTATGCAACATGACCAAGTCATTTAATGCAAGCAAGTAACCTTATACAATATGGACAATTATTTAATCCAAGCAAGATATAATATACAATTAGCAAAAAGATCTTTGATTGTGATGTGTATATCTGATCAAAATTATGCTAATAATCATAAGCCTAATCAAAATTTTGCTAACAATAATATGACAAGTGCATTTATCGTTCTTATACTATAACTTAATAAATATGAGTGTTGATCCCATGAGGATTATCAGTATTAATATTAAATGTCTTTATATTATCTAATCTAGTAAAATGAATGATTGATTTTAAAGATAAAATTAATTGAATTAGAAGTTTGAATATAGAGTAACTAACTAAAGCAATAGATAAGTATAAAGAAATAAAAGATTTATGTAACGCTATCTCTAGGATTTATATTACTTATGTCATAATCTATTCATACATATTATTTTTAATCCCTTTTTATGAAACCCGAAGTTGAATCAAAATGCTTACATAAGAATAAGTATGAATCATTTATAAGATAACTCAAGTCTTTCATTAAATCAAAGAATTAATCTTAAAAAATAGCTATAGGATTCATCCCATTTAAATCTATCCCAATTTTGCTCAAGATAAGATAAAAGAAGCTAATAAAAATCAAGATTAGAAAAATCATCCTCATAGATGCTTTAAATCTTGATGTTTGTTATTGAATCTGTAAATTCCAGCATGCATTTCATACAAATAATGAACGTATAAAACACATGCACAAGCAACATATAAACCGTATAGATATGTTAAGCAAAGCAGTGGAAATTTAAACACAATACCTCCAGCCATTGCCTTTCAACCGAAATTCCTTAGCTATGTGAAGGTTGGAGCTTCTGTCCTCTTCCAGAGCAGATCGATGGTGTCAACAACTGGTGTAGCTTGGAGACGACAGGGACCAACCTTTTAAGCACCCATTTGTCTCTGGCCATCACAGAGACAAGCAGTTGGGATCATGGGCGACCAAATGATGAGGAGGATAAGGGTGCTTTATGAAATGGACCATGATAGGTAGGTAAGGTAGGGATTAGGTTGACTGAAATATTCCTACAGAATCCTAATGAGATTCCTTTCTTTGTGTTTAAAGTTGCTTATTTCTTGTCCCAAGACACTCTAGTTCATCTCCTTCTGGCTGCTTCTTAATGATCCCCCTATTTAATTCCAAAGGCCCCTTTTTATTCTCGCAAAACCCTAAAAGTTCCACATGTCTTGTCCAACACTAATCCAATATTGATACATGTTGGTGCTATGTTTTTCACAACTATAGAAAATCCTAATTTACATAAAAATTACTACTAATAAGAGTCACCAAAATGAATTGTATTGGCTTAGTAACTCCTTAATCGTAAATATGAGGGTTCATCTTAGGAACACAGGTATAAAGGTTGTGAACAGGAGTTCGTGTTTAGGCCTTATTATTTATATGGGAACTTCTCAAAGCACATATTGGACGAGTAGCATATATGGGAAAAATATGGGACCATGTTTTACCCGTTTTCTAAATGTAGGTCCATGTTCACTCGTATTCATCCAATTTTATGGTAAAACTTCTCCAATTTGACTTTAACTTGCTTAAATTTATTCATTCTTCTTTGATGAGAAAAAATAAGACTTGAAAACAAAATATAAGCCATATAGAGTGTCAAATCTTATAGAAATAATACAAACATAAGCAAACTACTCTTAAAATCATGTTAAGAAAATAAGTTAATTAGCATTTATTGAATTCCCTTACACTTAAACATTTATTTGTACCTAAGCAAATCAATTTCATCACTATTAAATTAAATAGGTGGCAACCCCTAGAAAGCATGTATTAAATCATTTGCATCAATTAAGACTCTCTATTGTTTATTTAATTGTAAAGTTTATGAAATCTTTAAGCATTTAGCTACTTACATCACAACATAAATCAATTCAATTCAACTTCATAATCCTTCAAAGTTTAAATCAATCCAAAAAATTCAACCTAATATATAGTGTGAACATATATGAGAGAGATGGTTCAACTTTCAAATATTCTAATAACCTTAATTGAAAGAACAAGAAAGACTAACTTTAAAATAACGCAAGAGTAATTAGAGGCTTGTTTGAAAAGTCACCTAATCTTTTAACATGAGAGTAAACATTTTGTCATGAATATTCTTAGCTACTCAATTAGTTCAACATTTCAAATGGAAACTAATACTAATCTTTAACTTCAACCTTTAACTTAGTCTCAAGCCAACAAAGTGAATTTATTTAATTCTCACTTATTCATATATTTTATCCTTTTCCTTTTTCCATAAGATACTCAAAATCCTAAAAATAATACCCTTCTAGCTCAATTGCATATCTAAATTATATAAAAGTTATCTTAGTGCAAATTATCTATTTTCAAAATTAATGGAACAAATGAAAATTAACTTCATCATCAACTATTTGCCTAAATAAATAAAATCACAATAATAACCACCTTATAATGAATTTATCAATAAATATTTTTTCAATTTTAAAAAATTTTCTCATAATTATCCCTATTAAGCTAATTATAAAATTTGATAATTTTAAGTAGTTAATTCCTTCCCTCAAACTTCATTTGTGCATTATTCACTATAAAAGATGTATGTTTTGATTACGTTTTAATTGGCAATAATTATACAATCGTCTATAAAAGTTACCTTTTGGTAACGATCTAGCAATTCATCGCAATAAGTCTGACATTTTTGCGACGTTTTTGAAAACCATCAGTAAATGAATATATTTTATGATGATTATAGAAACTCGTCACGATAGGAGCTAGTTTTTATGACGATTACAAAATTTCATTGCCAATATGACAACATTTATGACGAATATGGATATCATCGCAAGTAGTCACAGGAAATCTATACATTTGGTGTTGATTATCCTAAATCATCGTAAATGGCGCCAACAAGTAGTGATGGAAAAAGTTTTTTATTGCCAATATATTGTTGTTTTGAGACAATTATCTAAATTGTCACACAAAGTTCTAATAAACGAATATATTTTGCCACGAGTGTTGAGAAGCTTCGTAGAAGGTGCATCGTTTTGTGACCATTTTGGAAATTCATAGCAAAAATGTTAGTATTTGGTGACAATTATGTAAGTCATTGCTAGAGGTTGAGAATTTGGCGACGAATTGTTAATTATTGCCAAAAGTCGATTTTAAATATTTTCGTAAATTTTTAAGAGAATTTTGATGAATTTTTTTATATGATAGTATTCTTAAAATTAAAAATATTTGGAAGATAACTTGCTAATGCTAAGTGTACTTAATAATCCTAGTTAAGAATAATTATAATTGACATTTATATAATCCTAGTTAAACTATCTTTTGTTGTCAAGTTATTTGCAATGTTTTAAACATATTGCTGAAAAATGCATGGTATGTTATTTTAATTTTGAAAAAGTAAATATATTTTGGACATAAAAAGATAATCATACCTAAAATTTTAATTTTAATAGAATAAAAATATCATAAATTCAAGTTAACAACTATTCTTAATCATTAATATTTATGAATAATAATTTATAAAAATTGGAAATATTAGCAATATAATATAATTATATATGGTAAGTAGTGCAAGATTTTAATTAGAAGTTTAACAATCCATACAGTCATAAAATAACAACAATAACAATAATAACACATAGTATAAATCTTGTTGATACGTAGGATTTAGAGAGGTCCAATGGTATGCAACCTTACTCTTATGTACTATTAGATTCTAAGTGATATGAGAGTTAATAAAGGTAAACTATGTTTGGATTTCCAAGAAGTGTCCTTGCATGTTCGAAGGTATCAATTGAAAATTTCAACGATCTTCCCTCAAATATTGGGTTATTGACACCCTCTTCCAAACAACTTTTTGGCTATAACTAAACTAGCAAAAGTTACAGTGAACGAGTCCTCAAATGCAGTATGGGTCATTGAATGAGATCAACTGCCAGTATGATGCGTTTCACCTACGACACAATCAATATAGAACTTAGATAACTAATTTAGTCAAACCATATAATAAATCCAAATTGGAACTGTAGCGCCCCTTACCGTAGGGTACACATCGGAACGCCCGTGGGTCATTTCAATACATATCCTACGCCAAGGGAGAGTTACGATCGGTTACTACAGTACTCTCATGGCATCATATTTATAAAACCGTAATATAAAAATCATCAAACTTTTGAAACCAAATTTGCTTTCTCATATCATTTCATTAAAGCAGAAATATACAAGTCTATCAGTTTTTCACTGTCTATAAACATGATTCCAAAAGGGAAACTGATACAAAAATCTAACTAGGTCATCCCCAAAATAATCCCAACTGACCGACCTGTGTGCCATGACTTTTCTTGCCAACTAGATCCACACGGTAGGAAAAGTCTTTCTCACTGGAGCTAGGAGTCTACTCTCTCGATCCTGAAAAATAGTTTGCAATTTTGGGTGAGTTTGTGAACTCAATGAGAAACCATCATCAATGGTTCACTCAATTCACACATTTCACAGACAATTCACAGATTCTCATATAATAGCAGAAATCAGAATTTCACAAAACAGTTTTCACAGAAATATAAGCATTTAACCCTTTTCCCAAATTACAATACAATCAGATGCATACATAACATTTTTCCATTATTATCCATTTTAAATTCTGTGTTGTGACTGAGCGCCTGCACTGTCCCACTATTGGGCGCATTGATCGGTGAGCCTGAGGCTTTAAACTGTCCTAAAATGGGCACATTAACATTGAGCTTATAGCTCTGTACTGTCCCTTTTCGGGTGCATTAAACGTTGAGCATACAGCTTTGAACTGTCCCTTTTCGGGCTCATTAATCGTTAAACGCGTCTTAGGGGTAGGAGAGCTCTCTGGGTATGTACTACTTCCCACGCATCTTAGGGATAGGAGAGCCCTCTGGGTATGCACTATTCCCTTTCGAGCATGAGGCTCTTTTCTAGTAGTCGAGCTTGTAGCTCTCGGTGGTAGCTCCAGTCACAACCGTTATTAATCAATCGTTCATGGAATTCACTTATCACAATACAATCAGATCCAACTTATCGAAAACAGTCATATCGTTCTCAATTACACATTAACATACATTCACAATTTATTGTTAAGTCCAAATGACTTTACTTAGAAATGATTTTGATGTATAACAAAGAGAAAAAATAAAAAGAAAAAAAAACAGACGAAGTCAGACACAGACGAAGTATGACAGACGAAGTGAGACAGACGAAGTCAAAACAGACGAAGTCAGACAGACGAAGTCACGCAGACTCTAAGTAAAGCAGACGCAGACGCAGACGCTAAGCAAAGCAGACGCAGATGCTAAGCAAACCAGACGCAGATGCTAATAGTAAAGCAGACGAATACGTGGAATAGTAAAACTAGACGCAGACGCAGAGATATAGACGATAAAATACAGACGGAGAAAAGAAGATGCAGAGTTCAAAAAGAAGACGAAGGAGTCAGTTCGAGTTAGTTACAGAACTCAACTGATTAACCGTTTCTTTAAAGATTCAAG
>JANITW010000004.1:35702263-35720012 GCA_027564335.1 Erythroxylum williamsii | reverse complement strand
GAATTTCACAAAACAGTTTTCACAGAAATATAAGCATTTAACCCTTTTCCCAAATCACAGTACAATCAGATGCATACGTAACATTTTTTCATTATTTTCTATTTTAAATTCTGTGTTGTGACTGAGCTCCTGCACTGTCCCACTATTGGGCACATTGATCGGGGAGCTTGAGGCTCTAAACTGTCCCAAAATGGGCGCATTAACATTGAGCGTATAGCTCTGTACTTTTCCTTTTCGGGCTCATTAAGCGTTAAACGCGTCTTAGGGGTAGGAGAGCCCTCTGGGTATGCACTACTTCCCACGCATCTTTGGATAGGAGAGCCCTCTAGGTATGCACTGTTCCCTTTCGAGCACGAGGCTTTTTTCCAGTAGTCGAGCTTGTAGCTCTCGGTGGCAGCTCCAATCACAACCGTTATTAATCAATCGTTCATAGAATTCATTTATCACAATGCAATCAGGTCCAATTTATCGAATACAGTCATATCGTTCTCAATCACACATTGCCATACATTCACAATTTATTACATTGAAGCATGAACATTTCACATTCACAAACAGTCTACACTTCCATATCAAAATACCCAATCCCTCGGACCTTCGGTCCGAGATTTCAAGCATAACAATTCACATATACCCATCATTATTTTCCACAAAATTCTAAGTACAGAACATTTAACAATCAAAGATTGAGGAACCAATTAGGTTACTCACCTGTAACTTCCGAGCTACTGCCTAGAAGTCCCAGCAATATCCGTGAAATGTCGTTCCAACGGTACCTCTATAACAATCAAATAATTACCCATTACTAAATGCACAATCAGAAAGATTCAATGATGCACATGTCGTAAATAAAAGATGTACGATGCATGTTCGTGACATTCCCCGTGCTATTTCCAAAATTCCACTTTTCATACTATGGATACCACAACATTTAGACAATACCCTTAAATTCTCAAGAAAGACCTCAAAGCCAAAATTACTAGTCATTTGATCAAATTCACCCATTATACTAAGTTTCTAAAACCCCAAAAGCATTTCATTTATTTCGGAAGTCTCCAAATTATACTCCAAGTATCAAGAAACAACACTTAGGTTGAAAAAGAAACCTATCCTCAACCTTCATCCAATAATTGAGATCTGACTAATTGAATTTAAACTTTCTTTCTTCACCTTAATTGTAGACCTCTTTCTCTAGTTCATAATGAATCAAAAATCACCTCAATTGGAGGTCTACATCATTAGTTATCACCCAAAAACTAAATTACATCAGTTTAGAAAATCAGCCTCGTCGCGGCCAAAGGACGCTCGTCGCGACGATACGAGGTCGCTCGCCGCGACGTCTAAACGCTCGCCGCGATGTCTAACCGCTCGTCGCGACATCTAAACACGCTGGTCATAACGAGGATTTAATCCGCTCGTCGCGACGTCTAAACACGCTCGTCGCGACGAGGATTTAACCGCTGGTCACGACGAGGCCCTCACACATGTCGCGACGTGCGGGTTCCTGTTCGTCTTCTCCGACCATTTTCTTACATTTTTCTCTCTAAAATCAGCCATAACTCAAATCAACTACCCCAATCTTTCACATTAAACATCATAAATCCATTTCAACTAACAAATAAACAACATATAAAGAGATTACTTACCAAATCAAGCTTCCACTCTTAAACTCCCGAAAATCTTCTCCAACTCTTTCAACACTCACGGCCCTCTCTCAAAACCTCCTAAATTCTCATCATCTCAAAGGTTTAGGGTTGGTCTTAAACATAAAGAAGAAGCAAGGAAGAGAACAACGAAAGATCACACAAGGAGGAAGAAAGGAGAATCAATCGAAGGAAGAAGAAACATGCCCTAGGTGAAGGAAATTTGTAACTGTCAAGTAGCTTTTAGTGATTTCTCAAAGGACATCGAAAACTTAGGGCATTTTACAGACCTAATAAGTTTTCATCCCTAGCATTTGCCATTTGTCATTTCCTCAAAATACATTTAAATTTCTTTCTCTTTCCAACAGAATCATTTCTAGTCTAAGTTATCTCCAAATTTCAATGGTTCACATTATAATTCCTAAAATCCAGTGTCTAATTTCCCATCGCCATTAAACAATTATTCAGTACTATTAAGTCGAACAGTCCGTCACTTATAAAATTCTTCGGTCCGGACTTTTTCTCCCAAATTGCTAGAAAAATTTCTAAGAATCACTCTAATAACTGAAAATCACTCTTAAGACATTCCAATTCAAATTTCAAACACAATTATCCCTAAATTCACAAAGCACAACATATTCACAAATAAATGCCGGGAAATGCCATGAATGCATGTACATATATGTGCACGTGCAAAATGTCTCATTCCTCTAAGATTAGAGGTCAAATGAATGAACATATCACTATTTGCAATTTAACCTACTAGCCCATCCCAATTTACCAATTTACCCTTCCAATCGGTGATGGGATGTTACAGGAACATATGCATACCTGATTAAATAGACAGTAATAAGAATTAATGATTTTTCTAAAACAATCAATTTTTCCTAATCCCTTATAGACCATCGTGACATCGCCATTGCCTTCATTTCTATCTATCTTCTCTTAAAGATTCAAGGAAGCTTAACACAACATATAGTATATATAATCAAATGTTCATTATATAATAGCTGCATAATAGGAAGTGAGATCCAAATAATAAAGAAGTGAGGTAGTTCGGACGATACTAAAAACCTTAAAGACGAAGATCAGCTATGGAAGGCAAGCAGTTATTAGTGTATAAAGAGGGGATTTGATCTACATTGATTGTTTCATCATTAGGGACAATTCTACCACATTCCTCCCAGCAAAACTCATCACCATGTCAAAATTCCTTGATGAATTAATGTTAAGAGTTATATTCTGAAAAATCAAATTTTAGAATTTAAAGTAGAGTACATATGTCCATGTTCTTTATATACAAAAATATATTATTTTCTATATAAGGTTATATTACTATTATAATAAAAATGTGAAATTTTCAATATGACCAAGTGGTTTATACCAGAAAAGACTATTTTTTTGTAAAAACAAAAAGAGTTAAATACTCTCATAGACCTTTCATTAAATAGTTAACAGGCTTTCCTCAAAGAAGCATTGAAGGTGGTAAAAAAGTCAGCCTGTATATAACCAACAAAGGAAGAAGATAAATTATCTTTCAAACACAAACACAAACAAAACCCATACAATCAACTTAGAAGCCAAAATTGTGGGGTTGTTGTTAAGGGATGCCATGAAGACGATTTTATTAAATTCTATGAGGTCATCTTTGAAATCATAGAGTTACACTACATCAAGGACAAGAAGTTTGTTATATTTAAGTGCAATGGTTTAATCTTACTGACATGAAAGTGAATGGGACTATTATTAGCATCAATGCTAGTAAGACATGGTATGATAATGACGCTTTTGTCCTTGCAAGTCAAGTGAAGCAAGTTTTCTATCTCAAGGATACTGTATTGGGTAGCAATCAAAAGGTTATTCAAAAGTTTTAACATTGAAATCTCTTCAATTTTTGTGAAAGGGATAATGGTCAAATGAGTGAGGATAGAGATGAAGTGAAATGGCATAACTAGGAATAACAGACTCAGTGCGAAGGAGTGTAAGCCTCCAATTGATATAATTCTGAGAAGGCTGACTTCTTAAAGGCTAAACAAAGTCAAAGTGGCCAGCTTATTTGGAATATCAAGAGATTGAATCAGAGTTGAATAATGAAGTCATTCGAATAGAAGATGTAGATATATCATCATTTTATAGAAGAAATGTTGATCCTAATATAGTACAAGTGGATGAAGTACAAGTCAATCTTCTTATAGAAAGAGATTAAGACTATAATCAGGATGAATTAAATGATAATCATTTTCATTTGTCCAAATACATTAGTAATAAAAAGTCTAATGGTAATGTAATTAATGATGATGATTTTAAAATCTTGATCATGATGATTGAAGGTAGATAAATTGTTTATATTGTTTGAAATGTTATGTTGACGTTTGAGTTATATTAATCTGTATTGTTGATATTTCAGTTATTTTAATGCATATTGTTGATGTTTTACTTATGTTTATACAAAATGTTGGTGTTTAACTTACATTTATGCAAATGTTGTTCTTTTAGTTATGATTATGTGGAATATTGGTGTTTGAGTTATGTGTGTAGATTTTTGGTGCTTGAGATATGTTATGCGAAATATTGGTGTGTGTTTCATGTCATGCGAAATATTGGTGTGTGTTTGAGTTATGTTTTTTAGGAATGTTGGTGTTTGAGTTATGTTTATACGAAATGTTGGTGTTTGAATTATATCCAGCTAGGAATGTCAGTAGGTTAGGTTGAGTGGGAATGTTCGTGTTTGAATTATATCTAACTAGGAATGTCAATGACCACTAGCTAGGTGGTCTGTGGCCCGACAGGTTAGAATAGGTCGGCCCGTCACCCTACTCGATCACAGATTGACTGGTCTGTGGCCTGGCCCGTGGCTCTATGTGTCATAGGAGGGTCAGGCCAACCCAGCCCATGTTTTATTTTAAAAAAACATCAAAATGACATCATTTTTTCATTTTTGAAGTAATAGTCGAGCGAGAGACTTATGGCCTAGTCGAGCTGACCACTTTTAGCTCGTGGCTGCCAAAATTGGGCCAAACTGGGCCAAAAATAACATCTCTATATCCAGCAGAATGTTGAAGTGCGTTTGAGTTTTATTATGTGGAATGCCAATGTGTGTTTGAGTTATGTTTGTACAGAATGTTGGTGTGTGTTTGAGTTATGTTTATGCGAAATATTGGTGTTTGAGTTATGTATGCGAAATATTAGTGTTTGAGTTATGTTATGCTGAAATGTTGATGTGTGTTTGAGTTATGTTTATGCATAATGTTCATTTTTTACTTATGTTTTTTACAAAATGTTGATGTTTGACTTTTGTTTTCTGCAGAATGTTGATGTTTGATTTATATTTATGTGAAATGTTCATGTTTGAGTTATATTAATTTGGAATATTGATGTTTGACTTATGATTATGTGTAATGTTGATATTTAATTTATAGATATTTAATATAATGGCACCTGGTAGCAACAAGGAAAAGAAAATGACAACTACCGAAATTGATCTGACCCCATAACAACTAGATCAATCTGACCTTATCAAACAACAACTACCAAGTCCATCTACCAATGAAGCCGGTCAACAATAACCTTAATCTCCCTCAACTAGTGTTGAGGGATCTTTAGGTTTGTTAATCTTTACCGCCTATAATTAGACTTATTCTCAAATATATTTTTACATGTTTAATGTGTTTTTTTTCTTATCATTATTTTTTTATTGTAAGGATCTAATACCAACATAAGAAAAAGAGGTAGAGGTATCATTAAAGGTTCTGAGTTGCAACACATGAATGTTACAATAAACAACAAAGTGCCTATCCATGTTAACCCCAAGCAACATCGTCCTATTGATAAGATCCAATTAGAAAAATTATTCATTGACTTAGGAGTCGTTGTCAGGAATGAATTGTCTTGCTTCCAGCATGTCAAGTAGTTGAAGGAAGAAAACTTACTATAGAACGTTTTGAACAAAGTTTCGATAATTTTTTAATTTATTTGATTATATAAAATTTTGTTTTACTTATTTAAAGATTAATTTAACTTATACGTGTTGTACACAGATGAAGCTCAATATCGTCAATATTAAGAACTTTGAAGTTTCAAGCAGTATGAGTTCACTATTGAAACAAAGAGTGAAAGATCATCGTTAGCGACTTTATAAATACTACAAATCTTTTTCTTCGAATGAGGAGACAAGGAGACATATTTCTGAACAGATGACTCCAAAAAATTGGAGCAAATGTGCGATTATTGGACCTCTACAAAGGTTAAGATTTGTCTTCTTTCTGTTCACATTTGCTTCCATTAATTTTGTTACACAATTTAATGACTATTTCTTTTTTTTATTTAGGAAAAATGTGAGAAAGCCAAAGTTAACAGAAGAAAAATAAAAACTCCTCATAACTCTAACCCCAAATCATTTGTTGTCACATGAAAAAAAAATTGTAAGTAATTGTTTAGAAGTTATTATTATATCAGTAAATACAATATTATCTATTATGTTTCACCCTTTTTATAAAACAGAGTCAAAATCAACTGCATGGAAAAGAGTGTAATAGGATCACACTCTATAAACTAACACACTACAAGAAAGGTAAAAGTTGAACATTTGAAGAAGCACAGAATAATTATGTAAGCATAAAAATTTTAATTTTAAAGTTTATTTATTTATGTAATAATAACTAATAATATTTGAATTAAATCTCGATTTTTTATTTTAATTTTATGATAAGATGCAGGAGTTGTTGCAAAGATCATTTATTGTCTAACAGAAATGAGCCAAACGTAGATAACATTTATAACAATGTCCCTGGTATAAGATCAGGGTACATCAAAGGTCTTGGATATGACTCTTAAGTTAGTTGGTTCATCATTGTCACAACCAGCACATGTAATGACACTTTGAAAGAAGAACTAGTTACTTAAGGCTTAGTTATAATGTAATAAAAAAAAAGGTTAGATCATATAGAAGAAAAGTTAGAGCATACTAAAGAAAAATTACAATGTAATAATCAAAAATTAAACCATACTAACAGAGAATTGACCAATCTTAAAAAGATGATCAAATAAATACTTGAGTCAAAGTATGTAAATAATAGTGACGACGAGGAGGAGTCTTAATTTGTACATAAATTTTTTCTTCACTTTTGTAACTAACATTTAATTACATTTTATATAAAATGCATGTAATTTTTTAATTATTTTATTTTCATTTTCATTTACTTAATTATAATTCAAACAATGTTACCAACAATAATTTATACGATGTTACTTCATTATAATTCAAACAATGTTAAAAACTATAAGGTGAATAAAAAAATTATCAATAATTATAATTAAATGATAAATTGTTAATAAGAAAGTGTTGTAAAAAATAAAAATTCGTCACCGAAACTTTTCAGCTACGTTTACAAAATCGTCACCAAAATTGTTTAGCTACGTAACAATGTTACCAACAATAATTTATATGATGTTACTTAATTATAATTCAAACAATGTTAAAAAACTATAAGATGAATAAAAAAAGTTATCAATAATTATAATTAAATGATAAATTGTTAATAAGAAAGTGTTGTAAAAAAAAAAATTCGTCACCGAAACTTTTCAGCTACATTTACAAAATCGTCACCAAAATTGTTTAGCTACGTTCCATAAAATATCGCTAATAACCTTTTGTTACATTTTGGAAAGCGTAGCTAAGTATATTTTGCTACCAAAATCAAATCGTCGCTAAACATTATTACCTATGCCTAGGTTAACAAAGCCAATTACCTTTAGCCAACAAAAGAAAACGTCGCAATACATCATTTGCGACATTTTTCTTATTTGTGATATTTTTCTTTCTCCTCACCTATCCATTTTTGTGACGGATCTGTTATCAGAGTAAAATATATTGGGCGATTATTTTGTGAAAATGTCGTAGATAATTATTTGCTATCGAGATTTGGCAATCATTTCTGTGACAATTTTTAACAGTCGCAAAAAAAAAAATTGCGACTGATTTTTGTCCTCCAGTGATGAAATTTTTCATCACCAAAAGCATACGTTGTTATAGTGATTCTTAATGTACATAATATACAAGAATAATAAAAAATAAATCAAAGAAAAAAAGGAAATTAAGATAATTGGTACTCCCCTGATAACAAAATATTATCGAAAAATTATTATCTTTAATCCATTAATAAATTGGGTACCTTAGCTAACTCTTTCGGGACATTTAGGGATGTTTGATAAGACATGACAAAAAAAATACAAATCTATGTTGGATACTATATTGCATATATAGCATAAAAAATTTAACCAAATCTCATCTCCACTGAGGTAATCTTAATCAAATAATGTAAGTACATCAAAATATACTTAAATTTGTAACTTCAAAACTATGTTAATTTAAAACACCGAAAAAAAACCTAGCATCAAACAAAAACATACTAAAACTAGTGCTAAAGATTCTTAAAACTAAAAAAATTGAAACAAAAGCACTTAAAATCATTAGGTTATCTCTTAGCAAGCATTTCTTTATAGGTCCTTTAGTTAGATTCCTTCGTTACTTATAGGCTTATTTGCTTCCAAGTATTCCACATGCTTCAATAAAATAAGGCTATCCGTCTTGCCTTATTCTATTTGGTTGATACAAGTATCAATGTATCTTTTAAGATAATTTCCCAAATAATATGTAAAACTTTCGTATTAATCATATCGTTACTGAAAAAAGTATCATCTTTTAATATGTGTAGAGATTTCTCATTGCTTCAAATATCTTCAAAGTTACTTCCTTATACTCTACCTTTAGGATTAACTTTCCATAATTCATGTACCGTAATAGCGTCAATAGTTGCTGGGAAAAACAGTCCAACAAGCTCACCTCCGTTATAATCTACATTAATTTCCATCTCATTTTCTAGTACCTGAATAGCTAGCTTTAAATGCCACATGTACAAGAGTTAATTACAGATTCACAGCCTTAAAACATCATTAAAATTCAGCATACACCCTTCAAATTCATCGGAATAGGATTAGGTAAACAAAGTCTGTAGTACAATGCCCTTTTAGATTCTTTTCATCAGAAGATTCAAATCAAGCAGCCCATCGAGGTTATCTGCAAAAGTCATACAGCAGGAACATGAATTTCGTGATCAATACATGGTTAAAGTCGAAAAAAATCACGATCACATAATCCCTCGATCAGGCTCCATTCCATTTCTTACCCAGTGAGACACTTCTGTGTACGTGAGAAGGGAACCTAGCGTATACAATGCCACGGTTACAATGTCGGAATGGTAAGTGCGTGGCTAAAACCATAAGAAGAATTGAAATGAACAAAGCAGTATAAAAGACTATATCTCAATATGCTCATTCCCATAATGGAAATGTTCCTTATGGTAAACATAACAGATCATGTCCCAAGACTATTTTTACCTCGCGCTTCTTTTTAAACTCCTGAAGGATACACGAGTAAGCCATCTAAGTGGCATCAATAAAATTGAACTCTCGCCTAATTATAACAAAATGTGAAAAGAAGTAACTTAAGTTGACCTGCTCCTGTGCATTCAAGCTTGGAACCACAGAACCTGACCAGTTTTAGTGAACCAACCATTTGAAGAAAAAAAAAACTCACTTAATCAAGAAAAAAATGGTACTGTAAGCGTCATTGTAAAAGCAGGTTGAGTTAACTTTCTGGAACATTGGAATCGAGTACATGGAACTAGAGGTCAGCAACCAAATATCAAACCGAACAAACATCAAGCCCCTTTTGCTTCAAGAATTCCTTAGCCTCTGCAATGTCCTACAACAATTATAGAAAATCCTAGTCAACAAAACCTACATCTCCACAGTCGCACAAAAAGGTACTGATAAAGGGTCAAAACAATTAATTAAATTTCAATTCCTGGATGGCAAAACAGGCAGCATCTCTCAACCTTTCTTAACCTAAGCTCGAACTAATTAGCTAGAACAGAGATTATTATGTGTCAGCATCACCTACTTTGTGAATAATAAGCAGTATTGATATCAAAGTACAAGCCTCATTGACTGTATAGAGCTCAAGTAGATAACACAGGAACATCAAACTTAAAGGACATTGTATTCTTGGCTTATACAAAAGAAGTCCGTTCTACTTCAAGATAAGCAAGGATTGTGATACTGTTATGAGGATAGAAGAATGCAGAAAAAAAAAAGAAATTGATTTAAGAAACAATTGGTAGTGATATTAAAAGACATTACAAGCGTGGCCCAAAAAAATTGAAGAACTTGTCAAAATCTCAATGCAGGAACATCAAAACAACTAAATCAGATCACCAAGATGAACAGTTACAGCAGCTTAAAAACAAAGAATGGAATTTTTAAAAAAATAGGCCTGGTTTTAGGCAACAAATTCTCTTTCTTGCTGAAGGCCTCTAAATATCAAGGGAAACATTTGTTGGCCCAGCGCCTTCTTGCATACGATCCTACTAGGTCAAACTGTAGCACCATTTGGCACCGACAAATGGCCTGCTAAAAGTATCAAGTGGTTGCAGATGCACATAATACAAAAGTGCACCAACAATACACCATGTTACATGCCAAATGAATTGTGAAGAACTAACTCTTTAAGAAAATTGTAGCCAGAAAAAGTGCTTTTGAATCACAAGCTAATATTCACATTCTTGAAGGGTAAAAGAATGAACTTAATGAAAACAATTATTAATCTTAATTACTTGCTCTGAGGTAAACAAAAATTATAGCTCAATACCTGCTGCAACAGGGCTGCCTCTTGAGGACAAGTAGGAAATTGCATTAATCCAACTCCAACCATCAATAGACCATAACATCCCAATGATACAACAAAATAAATAGGTAACTGGAAAGTAAATGCCAATTAGTCATGCTATGCCACAATAAATAAAAATAAATGCAGAATTTTGGTAAAGAACAGGGGTTTTTGGACTTTGTGCGACACTCACCAACCATGTATACCTATGTGGAATAATGGACATTTCCAACAGGCCTATCCATAAGGCAGTAATGGCTACTAGCAGTGTTATGATCTTCACTATATGCTTCATTGGATCTGTAACAAGAAAACCAGTAATGTCCAGACAATGTTTCATAATAATAAGTCTTTAATTTAATATTCTTTTACGAACCAATGTTTATACTTCTCTAGAAGCTCGGAGATAAATTTTCCTACTAAATATTCCCAAAATTTATTATGGTATAATAACTTGAGTAACAGAGTGACAGTCTAACAGCATTGGATGTTTTTGAAAAAGAAAAAAAGCACATACTGAGGAAACAGTAATCATATGGTACACACAGTTAAAATAACTAAACTAAAATTCCACCAAGTTAAACTTTAAAACTAAGAAACAGCAATATAGTATTATGGTGCAATGGCCAGCCTAAATTAGGAACTTGATACACTACCCAACATTTAAAGCTGACTGGAACAAAGACATATAAACAATGGCACTTAACATTCATAGCTTCCCAAGTTAAGCACACAAACAATGTGTTTTAGTTCAACAATATACAAATTGAGAAGCAAATATAGTGCAAACACAAAACTGCTGCCGTCAGAAGGGATGTATCCATGAACAGTTATTTCATGTTCTCCATTACATGGAAATCAAAGCCCTTGCGCAATATTCCCATCATCATACCGCAGCTCCAAGAACAATTGGCACTTATAACCATTAAAAAACTAACAAAAGTGTGATTTCAGGGTACATGTGAGAGAGAAGTATACAGGAAAAAGCTTTGCATCAACCATTTTGCATGAGATAAGCCAATGCCATCAACAGGTAATATTCATATCATTTCAGGGTCCCCTTAAACCAGAAGCACTGAGGGGACTCAAAGCCCCTGCGCAAATTCTCCAGTCCTCATCATCTGGTACGTTTAAAATAATAGTATAACTTCCATTCGTTCAGATTAAAACCAAAAAACAAAATTCCAGCCCAAATAGCCACATGAAGTAAATAAAGGATGAAAATCATCAATGTACCGAATGCTTATAACAGGCTTGTAATTCGTAATTAGAATTCATAAGAATCAACGCGAACATTTTTCCCAACTTTCTAAATTCTCCAACTCAAGGACATGGGACCGGTGGTCGGTATCACCTTAACTTCATTTTTCAGGAATGGAACAAATTTATAAAAATGATGCATATAAAAGTACTGGTACCGGCCCATTGCTACGGGTCGTCGGTACCTGTGATTTCGCATGATTCGCATGGTACTGGTGATTTCGCATAGTATCGGCCCAATATTGGGCCGTAAATTTCAGAAAGTTTAAGGATCACTTTGAAAAAAAAATTTACACCCCCTTCCCCCGGCGTTGCTGCCAAACTCTCTCTCTCTCTCCCTGACTCTCCTCGCCGGTGACTCTCCACCACGCACTCGGCACTACCCCATCGTCTCTTCCTCACAGTCAAGGCTCACGCACGCACACGCACACGCACACGGCCATCGTCTCTTCCTCAGTCAGTCAGTCCTCACGCACAACACACCACACCAAGCAGAACAGACCAGAGGAATTAATATTCGAAGTTGCGTTGTCTTACCTGGTCTCAGGGATTTGGGAAGAGATAAATCAAAGACCTTTCGGGGAGAAATCCAGAGAGCTAAGATCTTCAATCAGATCAGAATAGATACATAATTGCGTCGGAGGAATATTGCGATTGACGAAAGAGTGAAACGTATCTGGATCTTGGGATGTCGCCCTTGAGAGGCTTTTTGGTTGTTAAATACCAGAAGCTTCTAGATCGACTAAACAAAGACGTATTCTGAGTTACTAAAACTTCATTCCTTACCATGGTTTAACTCTTTTTAGTTTACTATATCACGGAAATTATCCAAATTATGAGTAGAATTAGTAATTTCAATAAAAAAGAATATCTTATCAAACAACAAGGGTTGAAATTTAAACCTCTCATATCTTCTATGTTATATATTTTTCTTGTCGCTTTATATATAACAACTCTTAGGTTCGTTTAAGATAATAGTAATAAAAATATAAATAAATATAGGAAGGAATAAAAATAGATATAATCATTATAATTATAATAGTTGGTTAAGAGAAAAGAATGATTACCGTTACTATTTATAGTAGTTAGTTTGTAAAAAATATTGAGAAATAAAAATTAATTATATTTTAATTAATTATAATATAATTAATATATATATGTATATTAAAATAGTTTGATTAATTAATTACAGTATTTTAATTAATGAATGAATTATATTTTAATTAATTATATTGTAACTAATTAATTAATTATATTTTAATCAACTATAATGTAATTAATTAATGATAAAATTTTAATTAATTAATGAATTATATTTTAATTAATTATATTGTAACTAATTAATTAATTAATTATATTATTAGTTAAAGAATACAAAACCTTACTAAGCCAAAAAAAAACCAAGCATTACTTTGGGTCATAAGGTACGAATAAATAATGGTGAAAAATTTTCTATGCTGAAAAACAAAAGATATTGTAGAGCGATGAAAAAGAAGTCAAATACAGAAAAAGCATTAGACTATCGTTAATAGTAAACGTGCGCCAGAATGTACAAGGAATGACTCTCATTCCTCTTAAAATCGAGATGAATAGAGCAATGTTCAAAACTTAGGAATGAAAGTATAAGTCATCTAATCATAATTTCTTACAAAGTTTTATTTTTCATTTCACACCTATTCCTTTCTCTTCATACCCACTAAACAAGCACACCTTTAGTTTAGAAGAGTGAATCTTCAATATTAAACTAATTTCTAAAAATATATCATTTATGTATAATTTTAGAACATGAGACATTTTCCAATCTATATAGAATTGAAACTTTACTTACTACATTTTTATCAAATTTAATATATGCATATTAATATTCATTCATTTTATGTAATTTCCTTTTTCAAAATAAATTAATTTTTATACTGAAATTATACATAACAATTATATATTAATCTACATTTTAAATGTGGTATCAATACTTGTTTTTATATACAACATTGTTGATGTAACATCTTATTTTTTACTAACTCAAAATCCTTTTGTAAATATTCTAAACTTTATCTATGCACCAATTTCATTATCAAATAGCAATATCTACAAATTTGAGTGTTATATATGTCATCAACTCATACTAATTATTCATAAATTGTATATATCAAGCATGAAAACATTGTTGGACATGTATTATTAGTGATTTTGACACAAATCATCAGTTTCTTGATTATTTTGAAGTCCTTAAGCCAAGTTTGTTAACCAAATTTTATTTTAAAAATTTTGATGTAATTATTATTTATTATATGATAAAATTTTAATATTTAAAATACTTTTTATTGTTATGAAATTTTTGTTTGTACGATGATTAAATGATATTTTCATATTAAATATAATTATTTATATGTGAAATATGTGACAAATAATGTTAATAAAAATAAATAAATTGTTGTTATTTTAAATTTCTATTATTATAAATTTTGGAAATAAAATTATAAATTATATAGTATAATATATTAAAATATTATTTTATAAATTTAAAAAATTATCCAAAATAATATTCAGTATTAACCAATACTGATATAGTACCATACCAAAACTATATCTGGTATTAGTATCAGTACAGTATTTATAACATTGAGTGAAAGAAATTGAATAAAATTATTGTAATTAAATCTATCAAAATGTAACTCAACTTTTTTTCATGATCATACACCAATAATTCTTTTAGTTTTTGAACTTCTCACTTTCATTTATTTTTAAAATATAAATGTTTGTTCAATTTAACAAAAAGAAATGAAAACATATATTATAAATTCAATTTTTATTGAAACTCTTTATAATAAATATTCAAAAACTTTTTACTTAAACCTCTGATAACAAACCTTTTTCTAAAACTCTCAAATTTTGTCTAAATAAATAATTAAAAGTACATTATCACGTTTTCCATTAATTTGATTAATGGAGAGTTACACCACTTAAACCAATAATTCCATTAAGATAATTAAGAACATAATGTCATAATATGTCTTACTTTATTACCACATCATGAAACCTCTTTTCCCCCTATTAACGCTCCTCTCTCTTTGGCCTACTAGTCAATATTTATTTCATATTTTGTCACATCATTGCCTTTTAAATTAATAGGTACCTTGATGAGCCTTTGGTTAGTCAATATAAACTATCTTTGTGCATGATCTATCCAAGCACGCTCATGATGCAGTCACATTGAATAATGACTAAGTTAACTAACAGTTCGAGCCAATAGTATAACAAAAATCTAGCAAAATTTTTGGACTTCTTCATCAAGGTAAAGTGCACTCACGCATCCTTATAATTTCACAATTTCACAAAATTTGTTGCAATTTTTTGCAACCTCCATTAAGCTAAATCCCTGGATTGGTGGGAGTCAGGTCAAGTTGGGTAGGTTTGAATCTTGATATACAAAATTCTATATCTGATCTAGTTTAAACCGCTAAATGTGCATGGGGGAGTGTTGGCTGATGACTAGGAAGAGGTTCACGATGGGTAGTAGATGACTAGGAGGCAATTCATGGTGGGTAGCACAGTGAGCACACTCGATAGGAGATAAAGGGAGTTGTGTCGCAATAATGTTGTGGTGGCCAGCAACAAAGGGAGATGTAGCTCGGATGCTAGGCAGTGGCAGGCAGCGGCTGGGAGAGGAGAGACGACAAAAGAGAGAAGAGATAGACAGAGATGAGAGGGCATACACAAGGGGGTTGTTTTTAAAAAATTTGTTGAATAGTACCCTAATTTTTCAAAGTTTACAGTATTGGTCGCTACGGTACAAAATCTGTATATTTGGCTTCCACCCATTTCTCCACAAGGTAGTTTAGTAGCTTATAAGTAAGCCACCTGTTGTAAGATAATCATAAGAGCATAATTTGTCAAATTAATAAATCCTGGCGATTGCATTAATGCTCTCTTCAATGACAAACTGTTAATAAAATAAGGGATAATGAAACTCCTTGAATTTTTTGTTGATGCAAGCAGCTTGTCTTGGAGGAAGTAGGAACCCCCTGTACTTAAGGTGACTACCAAGGTCTCACCAGTAGTTTATTTGGTTCCTCCACTAATTCTTCCTCAACTACCTTTCACCACTCTTCTTCTTTCTCTTCCTTGACAAAGGTTTTTGGCTCGTCATTTTCAATCATCTCCTACCACTCCTATAGTTCCCCTTCTTCTTTCGAAAGGCTTTTTTTTAATCTCATTTCATTCATCAAATCAACCCTTATCTTTTCTTCACTCTCGAATTCGCATCGATTAGCTTTCATTTCAACAAAGAGTTTCATTAATTTATCTTAAATACTCTCTTCCTCTTCTTCTTCTTTTGGGAGCTTTTTTCACTATTAAGGGCGATTTCCATTACAAATTCTTTAGGATCTGTTACAATAAGATTAGACAAATTTCCCTGTATCTCGTTAGATATTATCTTCACCAACTAGTTGATCCAATTCACCATATTTTGTATACAAGTTTATATTTCTTAATGCCTATGATTGATACTTGAATAAAATTGGCCATCATATCTCCCAAAGTTGGCTCCTTAACTTGAGATTTCTGGTACTATAAATATTCGGTTAGAGCGTAATCATTCCATCCATAAGTGTAAGAGTTACTCCATTCTGAATTGAAATTGTTCTCGTATGGTGCACCTTGAGGTTTATTGTATATTCTCAGTTGTTCCCACATATAAGTTGGTGTCCAACATTCATGATTGTATTGGTTACTCCTACAAATGTCTCAACACAGCATAGATGTCAGTTAAGCCTCCGAAGAAATGTGAGGAAACCTCTCTTTCCTATATAATGATGTTATTTATTATGAAGACACGTCATAGCTCCCATCAGAGTACTTATTTAGTCCATCCTTTCATTATTATTTGTGGTGATTACATTAAACCTTAATCCCTAAGATAAATGACAAACACACTTTTAATGCATAGAAGTTCAAAAGATAATTAAATAAATAAGCCAAAGATACAACAAGAAATAATAAAAATAAAATAAAATAAAATACTAAAAATAATGACTATAATAATAGCATTCACGTGTTCTTAATATCAATGACCCTAACAACTACGCCAAAAACTTGATTGGTTTATTTCTATATCAATATTAATTTGTCCACAAGTGTATGGCGTAGTTGTAGCTAGTTTCGACAAGTACAGGTTGAATCCCACGAAGACAATTTCGGATCTATTCATACATAGGTTTTGTCAATCTTTATATTAAGAAATCATATTATGTACTAATATTTCGGATCTATTAGAACATATATTAAACACATAGTTCAATCATAATAGATCAATCAAAATAATTACATTAAATAAAAGAATCAAAACACGCTATAACATGAAACTAGGGTTCTATTCATAGCTAGACAATAAAGATGTTTAGTTACATGTGATAGAAAATAAAATCAAACAAAAATAAAAGAAATGAATAGAAAACAAAGAGTTCATAATTCTAAATCTCTCTTTTATCTCCTATCGAATGTTCTTGCAAGGTAGAGGTTTGATGTTGTATTCCAATGAATCTTTAGATGATTTCTTTGCATTTTCCACTTCTTTGAATCAAAATCTACATCTAGAATTGCCTCTGAATGTCTCTGAAATCTGCTCCTTTAATCTACCTCCACTCACGTCTTTTTATAGTAATTTTTAGGGTTTTTTGGAGATACATGACCGTGTACTGGACCGTGTATAACCCAAAATCTCAAGAATTCATGATTTTGCATCATCTGAATTCTTCTCCTTTTAGTCCATTAAGGTAATTATAACCTATAAATACACTTGGAGTAAATTAAGTACCAAATATGCAATAAAAGTATAAAATATAAAGCAAAATTGCATCAAATATGAGGTGCAAATATAGTCAAATATGCATTTATTATACAAATAGCTGATTGGCTATAGGGCATAAACTGTTGGGACCCGATCCGAGAACCGGATCCCAACCGAAAAATCGGAACGGAAAAACGAAAAATCGAAAAGCGAGAAATCGCTAATCGGAATACAAATCGCATCATCGGAGCGAAATGAATACTCGAAAAATTGTGCATCGGAAATACGAATAACAAAGCGGAGAAACTCGAAAGGCAGAATTCCGAATCGAAT
>JANITW010000004.1:35552767-35572311 GCA_027564335.1 Erythroxylum williamsii | reverse complement strand
TATTTGTTGTTATTATTATTATTTTTTATTATTAGTTATTATTATTATTATTATTATTATTATTATTATTATTATTTAAACTTTATTATTGTTATTATTATTATTATTATCATCATCAACAACAACATTATTATTTGTTATTTATTTTTTATTATTTGTTATTTATTTATTTATTATTATTATTTATTTGTTATTATTATTATTACTATTATTAGTATTTTTTATTTTATTTTATTTTATTTATTTATTATTATTATTTGTTATTTAGTTATTATTATTATTTATTTGTTATTATTATTATTTATTTATTATTATTATTAGTTATTTATTATTAGTTACTCTTTTATGGTTAAAAGTAAGCTAAGAAAAGAAGAAGCTTGGAGAAGGAGGGTTGAAGTGAAGACATCTAAGGATAAAAGAGTCTTCGTAAAAATAGGTTTTCTTAGAATAGGAAAAGATGGGTGGAGAAGATTATTAGTTATTCCTCAAACTTATGGAATATATATTCCGTATCATTAGTTATTCTTAACTTACTTTTAATCAAACGCAAGATTAATAAATAGGATAGGAATACGCACGGAATAGCTATGCTATTCCTTCAAAGCAAACAGGCCATAAGAGAATAAGAATTCAATAATATCAAATAATTTCAGCAACAAGGTCATGAAAATGGGGAGCATATTACAGCATAGTTGAGGATTAATACCTGCATGCTTCCTGTGAGATGTGTAAATAGAACGACACCCATTATGCAAACTGAAAATGTTCATCGTGCTTGCTTAGCATCAGTAGACGAATGATTTTAAACAAAGAGAATAATATGAATAATTTATTTTTACTTAATAATTTCATTTAATTTTTAATTAAATTAAATAATCTTAAAAATATAAAATATAAATTAAACTTGATTTTATAATTTAAATATATTAAAAATAAACATTTATTTGAACATAATAAAATAATATTATTAATAAATATTATATAAGATATTTTTTTTGAGGGGAATATTATATAAGATATTAAAACAAAATTTATTTAATTAAAAATAATTTATGAAGTGACAGAAGTATAACTACGACTGATAACTAAAAAAAAAAAAAAGAGGTTTAACGTTTGCTAAAAATGCCCGTTGATGTTTACAACGGGAATTAATTCCACGCTTTCATGATTCAGGTGTTTGCCCATCGCTATGTCGCTGCTGCTGCTCTTCTTCTTCACCGTCTCTTTCCTCTTCAGTGCCCAGAGCACCCACCTCGTAAGTTCGCTTTACCTAGCTGGAAATGTTGCGTCTTTTTCTCAATTTACAGATACAGATCTGCTCTCAATTATTGTGAGCTTTTCAGTGTTTTGGCTTCTGGATCTGTACATTTTCCCTGTTCGTTATTGTTTTTAGTATAAAGAATCCTTATGATTCAAGAACATAGTTCCAAACAACTGTTATGTCCTGAATTTTGTGTTTGCCTTATGTTAGTCTCAAGAGAGTTTAATTATTGCGGCTTTTTGGTTTTTGGTTCGAGTTAGGGCTTCAATAGAGTGCCGAATGCTCTTGGATCGGGGAGGAGATCTGTGCTAGCACTGAAATCGGATCCGTTAAAGCCCCGATTGGACCAGATCCGGAAGCAAGCTGATGATCACCGATCGCTAGCACTTGCCTATGCTTCCTATGCAAGAAAGCTTAAGCTTGAGAATTCCAAAATTGTCAGGGCTTTTGCTGATCTTTCACGGAACTATACTGATCTTCTTAACAAATCGACTTACCGAACTCTTCTTGAGTCAGATTCACTGTCTATTGATGAATCCTCACTACGGCAATTTGAGAAGGAGGTGAAAGAGCGAATCAAAATCACAAGGCAAGTGATTGCTGAAGCCAAAGAGAGTTTTGATAATCAGCTGAAGATTCAGAAGTTGAAGGACACTATTTTTGCTGTTAATGAGCAATTGACTAAAGTCAAGAAGCAAGGGGCTTTTTCTAGTTTGATTGCGGCCAAGTCTATCCCTAAGAGCTTGCATTGTCTTGCCATGAGGTTGATGGAGGAGAGGATTGCACACCCAGAGAAGTATTCCGATGAAGGAGAGCCACCAGCACCTGAGTTTGAGGATCCAAAGCTTTATCATTATGCTATTTTCTCTGACAATGTGATTGCAGCTTCGGTTGTGGTTAATTCTGCTGTGAAAAATGCAAAAGAGCCATGGAAGCATGTTTTCCATGTTGTCACAGATAAGATGAATCTGGGTGCAATGCAGGTGATGTTCAAGCTTAAGGACTATAATGGTGCTCATGTAGAAGTGAAAGCTGTTGAGGATTACAAATTCTTGAATTCTTCTTATGTGCCTGTGCTTAGGCAATTGGAATCTGCAAATCTGCAGAGGTTCTACTTTGAGAATAAGCTTGAGAATGCAACAAAGGATACAACAAACATGAAGTTTAGGAACCCTAAGTACCTGTCAATTTTGAATCACTTGAGATTTTATTTACCTGAGATGTACCCTAAGCTGCAAAGAATTCTGTTTTTGGATGATGACATAGTGGTTCAGAAGGATTTGACAGGATTATGGAAGATTGATATGGATGGTAAGGTAAATGGAGCGGTGGAGACTTGTTTTGGGTCATTTCATAGGTACGCACAGTATATGAATTTTTCACACCCGTTAATAAAAGAGAAGTTTAATCCAAAGGCATGCGCTTGGGCATATGGGATGAACTTCTTTGATTTGGATGCTTGGAGAAGGGAGAAGTGTACAGAGCAGTATCATTATTGGCAGAATCTGGTAAGATTGCATTTTTCTTTTAGGGTTTGCTTTGTGAAACTCATTTCATTTGAGCACTTGAGTTATTTGAGTAAAAGCTTCTAAAAACCAAGTTACTGGACTGATTAGTATCATTTAATATGATGTCTGGTACTGTCATAACCTCTTATGACTTTCAAATACTGAAAGAAGACAGTTTGAATCTTAATCATATTTGCTTTAAAACCTCTTCGATCTTAGGACTGAGTGACTAGATATACTCGTGTGTTGCTGCAGAATGAAAATCGAACCTTGTGGAAGTTGGGAACATTGCCCCCAGGTCTCATCACATATTACTCTACGACAAAGCCACTGGACAAGTCATGGCATGTTCTGGGGCTTGGATATAATCCTAGCATTAGCATGGATGAGATTCACAATGCTGCTGTGGTGCACTTCAATGGGAATATGAAACCCTGGCTCGATATTGCCATGACCCAGTTCAAACCTCTTTGGACAAAGTATGTTGACTACGAATTGGAGTTCGTCCAGGCCTGCAATTTCGCTATCTAATCATTCATTGCAATTAAATACTTAAGAGCCATTGTCAAGTGGATCTCTGTGAGTGGTTTGCGCAATCGGCTGCCTTAACTTTCACCATTTTTTCCCAAGAGCAGAAGAAATGAGCCCCTCTCAAGTCTGGCATATTTTATTTATTGTGTTAATCGATTATTTCTTCTTTCATCACACTTACACAAGTCGTGCAACAAAAAAGTTTGTTGTATCTGGCTAATTTAGTTGGTATGAATACGGTTGGATCTTATTGTTGCGGTAATTCAATTATGTGTTTGATCAGCAATGATCGACCACTCTACTGTATCTATTTCTGGTACACCCATCGATCATTTAAGCTCCCAGAATCATGAAGCTTTTTCACACTGTTCATGTGAATGTGCACGACGTCTTCTGTCATATCAAAGATCCATTGGAATTCAAGATTTCATGCATACATCAGCAACTAAAAGCTCACCAGAAGAGAAATTTGAAACATCAGAATACAAAATTAACAAGTCACTTGAGAAAATCAATTAAATAGGCAAAGAGCTTTGATTTATAAAGAAACGGAATTCAAACTATTGCAACGGGGTTTTGAATATGACATTAGTATATACCAGACAAGGAAATTTACTACATCCTCCAAAAATCACTCCACAAGGAAAACCCTAAGGTAACTCATTCACGGCACTCTCCACTGTCTTAAAAACTTCTATTCAGTGAATCTCTGCACTAACAGACAAAATTATCTTGACCACCTGCCAAGCAATGGGTCCTCCCTCAAGCAGTAGCTGACACTCGTGGTGTCATAGTTTTCGCCGTAGCATTAAGATTGAACCCACCAGCACGGTTTGCACGGCCACTAGTGTTCCCCATTTTGTCCCTCCGATATCCATCACCACCACGGTTTGAAAATCCACCACGGCCACCATTTCTGTTGCCAAACTCTGATTTGCTACTGAAATCACCTCGGTAGTAGGCCTTGCCCCCTCCAAAATTCCCACGCCCTCTCACTCCCTCATTCCTATACACAGCCCCACCTCCAGATGAGAAACGACCCCTATTATTCCCTGCAGGATCCAAAAATAATTACGAACACTGACTAGCCCAACTATGAAATCCAGCTTTTTTCACCAAACATATTTATACATGAATTGACAGAAATGAATCAGCATCTCCTGGTGCATCATAAATCATGACATATTTACAAAATGTCTTGAAGTTCATTGTTATGCTTCACCACCGAGGATGAGAACCTGTGTTTGTCACTCTTATTCCATCCCCTAGGTCTAATCTCGCTCTTGTGAGACTGAAAGAAAGTAGATATTATTTGGTTCATCTCTCCAAAAGGCCAACAAAAGTTACCAGGTTGTCTAAATACATTAAGCCTTAAATCATTTTATTTTCTAACGATGTATTGAGTTGCTTAATTCACTTCCCACATTTTCAATTTTCTTTTTCACTTGTTAACCAGGACATAGTTCTTACGCAGAAAAAAAAATCTAACAAAATACTTGCCTCGTGAAGTGGATCTCTTTTCCTCAACAACAACTCTACATCCATTTATCATAATAGGAGAAGCCTGAAAAATCAACAAAAATTCTCAGAAGAGGAAAATATAAAATAAAACCATTTATTATTTTCTCCCACTCCCTCCATTCGAGTACTAATGTCACAATAAACTCTAATTACACACAGGAACACAACAATGAAGGAGCTCAAACTGCAAAAATTTACTTTCATATGAGCAATTAAAAAAGTAACTGCAAACCCAGAATCAAGCAAATCTTTACATTCAGCTTACAGGAAATTTAATTAGACAGGTCAATCTAAGCTACCAAGGAAACTGAATTCCAAGTATGCAATCAGTTTCAACTGTCAACAAAAACTTTAGTCTCACAAGAATAGGCAACAGAAAAAAGTAAGAAATACATGATGGCAATATTTATTTTAAACAAGCTTTGACAATTGGCAACCAGATTTAGACAGAATCCTTTTCAGGCATAACAAGTCTTAAAACAACCATGGTCTCACAAACATAAAACTCATGTACTGCATCTCCTAGATGATTAATAGCAACAAACTTGATAGAAATGGAAGGCTAGCCACTGCAATAACTAGCACAAAAAAAAAAAAAAAACTTCAGATTCATTTTTCCTGGTTTTGCTACAGAATGTCAAAATTACTGCTACTAAATCAATAAAGTTTTGACTTTCATAAACAGGTAAAGTTGAAGAAACCAAAAACATAGTAGACAATCACCAATTTGTAACTGAAAAAAGTAACATACAGAATGTCAAAATTACCACTTTTAAATCAATAAAGTTTTGAATTGCATAAAGAGGTAAAGTTGAAGAAACCAATAACATAGAAGACAATCACCAATTAGTAACTGAAAGAAGGAACATATCATCGTCTACCTCTAGTGCGCTTTGCACAGCACTTGCCACATCAAATTCCACAAAGCCAAAACAGAATCCCTGCCAGTACAACATATGGACAACATAATTTAGTCTTCCATGCACTAACAGCTGAATAACAATATGAGACTACCTTCTGGCTTCTAACTTGTATACCACCAGTCCTAATAGGTCCAAACTTCTTAAATTCATTTTCAAGTAAGGCAGGTGTGGCATCCAAAGGCAGACCTTTGACATAGATAGATGGACCCTCAGCTGCACATATTAAGACATGTAAGCATGAATAAGGTGAATAAATTAAAAAAGAAAGATATTTGAAGCGAGAAAACAGAAGAAGAAAAGGAATGAATGGAAAGGAACACATACCTTCATTCTCCAAAGTATTTCCATTTTCAGTGAGATTTGTGTTAAAGCCCTGAGTTTCAATTATTATGGTCTGGGGCAATGAAGCATTTATTTGCTCCTGGCTCTTCTGTGCAGATCTTAAAGATGGTGGTGAAGAGGATGTAAAAGTTGCAGCATTCTCTTTCATGACCTTCACCTGTGACAAGATTTGAGCAATAGAAACTGTAAAGCATGATCCCTTGAATGTGTACCTGAGCACAGCTCTCATTAATGCTATTTTCAAAACAAAGTAGTATCGATAAAGATGAAAAAGGTAAAGGACAAATCATTTTGCATACAACTGCTTACAATGGATGCATAAGATTTCTTTGGTAGTTCTTCAATCTTAGTGCTAGATTTGACCACCATCTGAGATTCATCTGAAACTTCATCCATAACTTCAGCTATTAGGGGTTCCTCTTCTACAACCGAGCCATCTTCATTATCAGAAGGATCATATACTTCCTCCACGTTGACTTGCTCAGATAAAGCAGTTGCTTGCTCAGAAACATGACTGTCCTGTACAGAAGAAGGTTCTGCAAACAGATGTAACCCAGGATAAGTTAAGAGGGCAACACGAGATGTACACTCCAAATGTGATCTGCTTTCCCATTACCCTGTTCAGGCGAGTGTGAAGCTTCAACTTTACCAGAATCATGGTTTGCACTCTGCTGCTTGGGTTCATCAACATAACGGAATACGTCATTTAAAACAAAATAGCCTGTGTCTTGAGGTGCAAGGAAGAAACTCTGAGTAAATTTCTGCCGCACATTGTTGTTTCCAATGAGATACCCAGTCACAAGAACCAGTACTCCTCCTTGGTAAGATTCTTGTGAGTCAACTGAACAAATTTCTGCTGTGAATTGTCCATAACCAAGTGAAAGTATTCTCTCATTGATGGCCTGATCCATGGAAATCAATCAAGCACTTATATCACACCAAAGATAGGAATGAAGGCATCTGACACACTATTTGACAACGAGGCGTAAGCATTCAACGCATTCATTAATGAGAACTAAAACATTCCATCCAAGAGGGATAAATAAAAATAAAAGGCAAATAAAGTAGTAGTCCTATACACATATCAGCTTAAGTAAATGGTGACATAGTATAAAAGAACTTACGTGCATAGTGGTTGTAATGCTCATAACACCATTGTCCTCTGGACGGCCTAGCTTACTAACATCCTGATAAAATCGGTGAACAAGTTCTGGAGATTGATGCAAGATAAGGTAATATTGATGCACAAATGCATTACCAACCTAAACCAATAACATAAACATAACTCATTTCAAAACAGTAAACAGTAGTGAAAAGAATAGGAAGTAGATAGAAAAACAAAGCCCACTGAATGATAGTTCCAGAGCATACAATATCAGCCGTAGGAATTGCAGTTTGCGAGGCGGATGCAGCCATCATTGATCTGTTTCTGAAAAGCGCAACAAATAAACCTATCAAAGCTCCAAAGAAACGATGAAACAAACAATTTCATATTCTACAGATATATATATAAAAAAAAGATTCAGATTTATTAATTACTAGTATGGTCATGAAAACGCAATCTAAGGCACTCAAGCAAAACGAAATTAACTAAAGAGAATATAAAGTTGAAAACACTTTTTAGCTAAACAAACAACTGATCCTAGCAAGCATAAAATCACAGTGAAGTTTGAAAACAAGAAAAATGTTTCCAAAATCATACCGGAGAGAGATTGACTATAGGAAATCAGGCGCTACCTAAGAAAAACATTTGAATTTAGGAAAAGAGGCGTTGCTCACCTGAAGTCAGAGTCGGATGAGAGAGAAGCGGCAAGGTGAGAGAAAGCAATGGTAGAGCTAAGGCCGTGGTGGTCGTTTCTCTCACCTGCCCTTTCTAGTGGCGTTTTCTAGGGTTTTCCTTGATCCTGAAGGGGCGGAAGAATTAGGGAGAAGAGCGAGGAAGAGTGAGGTTTTCTTGGTTTGTTTTTACATTCCCAGCGAATTGCGAAGCTGGGACTGATTTATTTTCCAAATTTAGAAGCTTCTAGAGTTTATTACATGCCTTATTCCATCGTCCTCTCGGGTGATTAGTACATGACTTGTTTTTAATCGGTTTTTTATGTTTTTCGTCACCGTTTTATAAATTAGTTTTACCGACGTAGAACCAATATCCAAATCATTTTGAGGACATAACCTAGAATTATCGATTAGCTGCAAATAAACAATATTAACATATTAATATGTACTAATTATCTTACTCTTAAAAGCGAGATTTTGGTAATTAAGTATTCATTCTGAAGAACGTCATAAGATTATATATTTTCTAAAAATTTGGCATCTTTCTTAATTACTTGAGGACACTTATTAGAGCAGTGACCTGGTAATAGTGTTATTTATACTTTTTAAAATCTTAAAGTTAAATTTGTCGATTGGTATAAAACTTAGGGTTAGAATTGATCATTTTATCTTTATTTTACCTGCCAAAACTATTTACTAGGTCTTTAAAAGGTTTCGAAAAAATAAGAAGTTTTAAAAAATAAAATTTAGGTGCAAATTTAATAAGTATAAAGAATTTAAAATAAGGACAAAAGATAGGACTACCTAATAATTTAAGTAACTTAAAATTTTCCTAATATTTAAAACTCTCATAAAAAGTCCTTGTACTTTTCAAGTTTTTAAAGGACTCTTTCTCTTAGACTTTTATTAAAAATAATTGTGAAGCACACGCGACATAAATATCGTACATAGATTTTTAATATTGTTGATATGGAAACTTAATTGAGTTCTTAAAATTGACTCGAATTAATTAAATCTAACTTAAATTGATAATGCAAAATAATTATAATATATCATTGATTTAAAATGAGTTTTATATATCATTGATTTAAAGTGATTTTAATTAATTTAAGCAAATTATAATATATTATTGATTTAGAGTGATTTTAATTAATTTAAGTGCAAATTTCTAATTAGTTTCACCCAAATTTCACCTTGGCCATGGATAGATCGCTCAATTTTAGGTCCATAAGTAGTGACAATTGTCTTATGAAGACTTGTTTTCACTACAACTTCGAAAGTCTCCCTTAATTAAGCCATTGCCTATCGACTCATTCTTTAATAGGCACACGGATCACGAAAAGCTACTCCCTTTAGACATATGGGATTCAATAATTGAGTTAGACCGTCATGTCAGTAATATTTGATTAATCGTCATGTCAGTAATATTTGATTAGTCAACAAATGACGCTTATGTTACATTTGTTTTATCGTTATTTTTAAATAATAGTCTAAAAAAAGGAATTTTCGAGAAAATAAAAAATCACAAAGATTTTTCTAAGAATTTTAAAGATTAAGGATTTTTTAAAGTTACTTGATTCATATGAGAGCCTTATGTATTTTACTATAGAATGAGTTTGTGGTTTAATTTTATGTTTAAAAATAAGATAAAACGTGTATAATGTCATATGTTTTGAAATTAGATGAGAAATACCTAAACATGATCATAGGTATACTTTAGCTTTTTTATATCATAGGTATACTTTAGCTTTTTTAATCATATCTTGACCTATATTGATCAAACAAGAAATTTTTGGGATGTTATAAGAATGAAGATAAACTGGTGTTAGCTAAGGAGATTTCATGTAACCCTACAGGGAAATATGGATCCTGAAATTTTTCTAAATTACTTATTATTTGTTTAATTATTTATTTATGATTTGTTTGTTTATTTTATTTTATTTTTGGAATTGAATCATTAATTTAGTGGGCATAAATAGAGATTAAAAATTAGATAGAAGATTAGAATTAAGCTAGAATTAATACGGTGCCTAAGAGAATTAAAGAGTTAGTAGAATTGAAAAATGGAGGGTAAAATTGGAAGAACTAAATAAGTGAAGGGTAAAATGGAAAAAAACAAGAATAAAATGTGTCTTGAATTAATGAAGAGAAGAAGAGAATCGTGAGAAGCCAAAGAGAAAAGAAAAAAACATGAAATAGAAGAAGAGAAAAAGGAGAGAGTCGTGAGAGAAGCTAGGGAAGAAGAAAGAACACGTGGGAAGAAGAGAAAAAGGAGAGAGTCGTGAGGGAAGCTCGGGAAGAAGAAAGAACACGTGGGAAGAAGAAGGAAGAAGATTTGTTCAAGGTAAGCTTTATTTTTCTTGTTGCTTTGTTAGAGAAGGAGTTAGAGAGAGAAAGGGGTTTTATGTTGAGAATGAAGGGTTTGTGTTGGAAGAAAATGATTTAAGAGACCCATTTGATTTTAGGGTTTCTAAGTTAGGGTTTTGGTTTTACTAACTTAGACAAACTATAGGTAGGTTAGTTCAAGCTTGAATTTTACCCTTTTATGATTTTGAAATTTTATGAATTTTATTGAATTTGGATTGAATGGAAAATTGGTTTATTTGAAAGAAATCAAGAAAACCCTACCCAAGATCAAGGGGAAAGACAAATTTAAGTAGGTAATGTATTTATAGTTATTGTATGATTGGGCAAAATTTTGCCTATATATGTGTATGTGTAAATTTCTTGATTTGTGAATTGTTGTGAAGATTTGATAATGCATAATGATTTGTGATTATTTTATACCTTGAAAGAGGATATAACATTTTGTATATACGAAAAGAAGAAAAAGCATGAAAGTACGAGCATATGTATATAGATATATAGATATATATATATAGATAACAGCTCAAAACCTGCTAAGGGCAACCTTGCAGGAAATGTTCGAATAGATGATCTGGTAAATAGGGTAACCAGCCTAACAAAGAAATGGTCCTCACCGATACATGTATAACAACGACATTTGTGCGTAGGAGGTTTTTTTCTTTTGAAAACCCTGATATGAGTATCATGTTTTTCTTCCGTTAATATGCTCAAGGACGATGTTTACACCTGTACCTGTAAGAAAATCAACAAACTAAAAGCCATGACTGGTAGTTTAGGCCCGATCTCCTAACTATATCCCACTACGCTCCGTTCGCACTCCTTTTTACAGAGTGGAGCCATTTCACAGCCACGGTTCGAACTCGAGACGTGAAGGATAGTAGGTAGACTCTGATACCATTAAACTAAAAGCCATGACTGGTAGTTTAGGCCCAATCTCCTAACTATATATATATATACAGAACAAGACAAACGTTGAACCTTGCAAGGCATCGAAAACTTTAAGATAGCTAAAGATCTTTTGTACTAAGTTAGTGACTTTTTGGATAGTTTATAGGCATATCAAACATTAATCATCCTTATATATTTTGTTTTAATTTAGTGATATGTATGATGGTATGTAAGTGAAGCTTGTATAAACTTTTTTTGGATTCATTAATGAAATATGATGGCGTTTGCGCATGACCTTCCCAGTTTGTACATTGCATTTTCAAGCTTTCATAGGGGTAAGGATTTGTGTTCTAACTTTGGCAGAAAAACTGTATTGATCTAGGCTGAATTAGACAAAGTTGTCTTCTTAGAAGTCGTAGATTATCTTTCTAACTTTCCAATGATATAAAGTGTGAAAATTTTAGACATCGGAGTTGGGAAATACATTCATTATAAGTTAGTAATGGTCTATAGGACGTATACGAGACAACTATAGTAAATGATGAGAATTTGTTGCACGTCATGAATCATTTGTGTAGAGATTAGAGAGTTTAATGAAACAAACTTGTTAGTTGAGTTGATATGTAGTAATATTGTACTAGAAGGGTTGAATTTGGGAAGATTATGAGTGAAAGTGATGTTAGAATGGATGTAGGAACCATTTGAGATGCCTTGGAGGGAGTTTTGTCACACCTATATCCGTTAGACAGACTTTAAGTCCATTAAACCAACCTTCTCGGGTCCAGAAATGTCCCTAGCCTCATCCATATATTTTAAACTGACATTAGGTCTATTAAACAGACCTTCACGGGTCTGGAAAATGCTCCAGACCCCGTGTATGTCTGTTAGGTAGAGGTGTATGTCTGTTTAATAAACATACACTATACACTTTCAGAAATTCACAATTTTGACCCTCTAGATGGTAGAATCTCTCTTCAGGGTCTTCACAAAGTTGTAGATCTAGAAGTTTTCTTCGAAACTGTCATAAAATGACCTTAATCCGACATCTCTAACGAAAGTTATGCCTATTTACTAAAATAGGTACATCACCTGGGGTTTTCCAGCTCTGAACAGGCTTGATTCTCTTGCCCATAACTTCGTCATCTGACCTCCAAATGACCTGATTCTTGAACCAATAGGTTCCTAACACATTTCTCTATCTCTCCATAGAAATTGATAGCCTTTGGTGTTGTTTTGAAAAAGATTGATGGAAAGAACGTGAGGGAATCAGTTGGAGGAGCACGAATTGGTTATGAGCACTTCAGAATAAAATAAAATGAAATAGAATGTATAAACTAATCATAAGTCTTAACTTAAAATAAATGTCTAAAATTGGGTCCTAGGATTTAAGAAATAAAATAAAAGGCATATAATTAGGTTTCATTTAGTCACCTACAAGTTTAAGTCTTTATATTTCAATTTAAACAATGCCCAAACATAAATACTTAGACTATCAAACCCCAACCTAAAATCTCATCAATCATTATTATAGGTAAACTTGTAAAGAACAACACAAAATTGAACACATTGTAGACATTACTTAGTTGAACAACTTACCTTGATAGATGAAAAATCATAAACTACAAAGAAGATGATTGAGGTTGGAAAATTATTGATTCTTCAACACAAAACATGACCTGCAAGAAAGACAATAAACAAAAATATAAAATTTAAGGACTATACCATTGAAAAAGCTAATCTAATCACTAACCTTTGAGATGTAGATGAATAAATAACATGAAAAGGAGCTTACTTACATGAAAAGGAGCTTACTGAAAATAGGAGTAATAGCGGTATTATGTCAAAAGGAATTTTTTTTATGAGAAATAGACAAACTAATGCTAACTCAAATAAATCAAGTAGGTATTAATAAGGAAAATGAATCATGTTAGACATATCCATTAAAAAAATATCTATAAGAGGGAAAATTGTTAGATGATTGAAAAAAGGTGAAAAAGCTCTTAGAATGGGCTCCATGGTATTTAGTTATATACTTCCAACTTTTTCGGAGATCTTTTACCTTGTTATGTATAAGATTTATTCAAAAAGAGGAACTAGAACATGTTTTTACATTAATATTTAGAAGAACATATAGAGTGCATTAGGGAGGATCCTCCTTTGAATATAAAATTGAAAAACTTAGGTACTTTTGGTCTATAATTTCGAAGGATGTTCAAGAATGTGCACAAAAAAAGCAAAAGAAAAATGTCATAGGTATTCCAATCCACTTCAGTCATATATGGTTGATTATACTATATTATACAATGTTATCCCTTTCACTCGGTAGGAAATGGAAGCCTTTAGATAAGTTCAAGATTATATACAACAATCAAGGTAGGTGTTTCAAGAACTCAAAATTGTAACCTAAATTCCCTTGTCATTTTAATTCATAAACTCAATAACGTGATCTCAATATGAATAATAAAGCAACTACTAAAAATGATGAAGCCATGTTTGATAATCACTCAATAAAACATAAATGAAGCAAAACATGATAAATTGCTTATTACCTCATCAACTCATATAAAACTTGAATTTGTATCAATTCTTACAAACGTATCATTTGAAAATCAATTATAAAGACAATGAGCCATATTTTAGAAATAAAAAACTCAATTGTTCATACTCGTATCATATCTTAATTCAATAATGTATAATAACTCATAAATCTTTCAAAGGCAATTTTTAAAAGGGGTAGAGATTCTAAAAGAAACATCAAGAAATAAAGACCAAAGTATGCTAAAACAAATTCAAATAATAAATTAAAAGATGATTATTAATTTTCTTCCTTATACCTAAACCATACATTAATCCCTATATATACAAAACAATAACAAGTCACGAAATAAAAGAAAATCAGGGAGTATATAATTCAACTAATAAAACAACCTTTCTATAAACCTATGAACCACTAAAAGAAACATTCTAGATTATAAATGATGTTAAAAACCTCATACAAAATTTTCATCAACTTACAAAACTTTCATCAAACACTTGGAATGCTATTGAAATTCATCCCTATTCTGTTTCAAAACTACTACCTTCTTCCCTTATTCACCGTCATAGCCACACAACAACAAACACAAACCCATTAACAACCTAAATAAACCTTCACAACTCAATCTATAGGAACACCAAGACATCAAGATACAACCATTCACACAAAAATTAAAGACAAAAAATTAACCCAAGAGTAGTAATTGGAAAACCAACCTCGAGGCAAAAAACTCAAAACAATGGAAGCAGTTGGTGGAAGAAAGAAAGAAGATGAGTAGATGGAAGAACTAAAGAAGGGTGTGCACACAGGAGATTTATGAAAAAAAATTTAAAGAACAATGACCGAGGTAGGGGGCTTCGGTCGTTTATTAAAAATAAAATGACATCATTTCACTTTAAATTTAAGAAACAATACTGATGATCATAGTTTTTCGATATGTATAGTTTTAATATTTTAACCTTGATATTCCACAAGTGTATGGGTCATTCACGTAGTATTTAAGGTGTCGATCCCGCGAGGTGGGTTTATATAATCCTAAAATCTAAGGTCAAGACTAATTGTAGAAATTCAAATTTAACTAAACTAAAACAATGATGCAATTCAATCAATCGATTTAATCAAATAATTTAATTCAAGAATTAATCATGAAATATTAACAAATTAGCAAATTGTAACATACACATCAAGAATCAACCTAAGGAACAACCAATTGAGAGAAAGGGTAATTTTTACTTATCTTCAATACTAATATAATTAATTATGAACTGTCGGATTATTGGTCTTAGACGATCCTCGGGTTAATTACTCTCTCTTGGGTTATAACCAATAGCCCTAAATTATAAACCCTAATCAGATCATGAAAAATTGCAATTTCTCAACTAATAATTTATCCAACCCCTAATTAGATATGAAGTTTTCCAATAGACTATCGGAAGCTTATGTGAGATCTCACTTCACACAATTACCGATTTGATTGATTTATCGTTCTTATTAAATCACCTAACTCTCGTTAACCCAATTTAATTATTTTTCATTTAATTCAACCTCTCAGTTTATCACCGAATTATGCAAGTGTAGAAATCAATCACAATGAATCAAATAACATAAACAATTAGATTGTTATTGAATCAAAGATAAAAACAACTCAAAGGTGAGTTTAGTTTTATTGAATCAAAGATAAAAACAACTTGAAGGTGAGTTTATACATTCCTCAACATTCATAAAATCCTATCTCAACAACTAACCTAATTCTATACATAAGTAAAATTGAAATACACTAGAAACCGGATTTGAAAGAATGACGGAGGTAGCAACGTCTGGAATCCTCTTATTCTAAGAAGTACTTCCCGTCGGCTTCTTCTCCACATCTCTCTTCCTTAGTTTCTTTCTCAGTCTCTCGATGAACTCTCTCTAGGTTTCTTGATGGTGGTTGATGCAAGAAGCTCCTCATCTCTTTTGTCTCATTTTTTTTATATACTTTATATGATCTGAGGAGCCTTAGGGCTTTTCTAGGGTTCAAAGTTCTAAAACATCCCTCAAAACTTGATTTTTGTGTGTGTCTGCAAGTCTGCTCAACGCAAGCCATGACTATGGGCCACTTGTAAGCCTTTTTTTTGGCCACGATCGTGGGCTAAGTCTTATGTTTTTGTCACGATCGTGGCGATTTGGCCACAATCGTGGGTAGTCTCCCTTTCTTATGTCAAGATCATGGTAAATGGGCCATGGTGGTGGGTCATTGTTTCAGTCCAAGTCTCTCCAACACTTCTTCGTTTTTTGCTGTTGACCTTGAAAGACTAACAAACACATCGACGTACCTCAAAGACATAGTAATTAAGCTCAAATGCTTGTACTAACCCATAAAAACACTTAAACACAAATAATTCACAAACTAACACAAATTTACCAAAAAGACATAATAAACAATCGAATAAACAAATAAACACATATCAAACTATACTGTAAAACATGATGCCTTTCACACTTATCAACATCCCCACACTTAAATGTTTACTTGTCCTTAAGCAAACAAAACAAAACAACATAGAAATTCACACAGCATATAATGCAGTAATAAGACAATGGCTTCAACTTTATGAAATAAATTTAATTTAAAATATAATCATTCAAGTGATTTCAAATAATTAACATGAAAAATCCATGTCTTGGGGCTCTAAAGTAAATATACATATTAATCCAGACTCAAGTGTTAAATTGTTTACCCCTCTCAATTGCACACACTCAATAATTCTTTAGTCGTTCAACTCTGTAACTAATCATAAGTACATTTTCATGAAAAGTCAAACTATTACAAGTTCAGTATGCTTTATTCGAAAACACATTGTTATTTTTATTAACTTTTTATGAAAATAGACTTAGTCTTTTTGCGCGGAGGCAACAATGGTAATGAATGTCGATCTAGTTACTTAATTAAATCATGTTTTTTAGTAAACTACTTGTTTGGAACGTCATTTTAGCTTTTTTACGTGAAGGCACATATTTGTGATGTGGTTTGTCGATCTGGTTACTCAACAATATCATGTTCTTAACTAGCTACTAACTCTATTCATAACCTGCGAAGTAGTTACTTATTTTAACATAATAACAACCTTTATTATTTTTTTATTATCGGCTACCTTGTTGCTTTAGCTACTTTTTTTCATGAAAAAATACTAGTAAAGCTACATAGGTTAGAAGGCCTCAAATTATGAATGAATGTGACAATTTAGAGGGCTACACTTAAGCACTAAATCCTAATTAAGCTACATATTTAATCAAAGAACCCCAATTTACTAAATCTGCCAGTTAATATTTCTCTACCACCTAATAGAACATGTTCAAAATTAAATCAATTTCAATTCATCTAAGACATTGACGTAATCACATGATTCACAGAATGCAACCTAACAACTATAATATGCAAAATTAACATTTAAATAAACACATAACCCTCCCCACACTTGAATAACACATTTTTCTCAATATGAGAAGGTGATAACAAACACACATAAAGATAGAAGAAATATAAATTAAAGTAAAAAAAATAACAAAAAAAGAATAAAAAATAAAGACTAAATTTAAAAAGTTAATTCTTGATATGATTGGAATGGATTTTTACAGAGTATCAATCCAGTGTCTACATGTTGGAATTATTAATTGATACATGTATCAGGGAACATTCACTCAAATAAAAAGTATACAGCGATATCATCACTTCTAGATGTTTTACGGAGTTTGGTGGTTAAACTGGTGCTGGTAGTTTAATGAACTAGCTACTCATCAAGTCTTAACACCTAAATGAGATCTTGTGTGTTAATCACCATATAGAGTAAAATGGAAGATCTATAAGGAAAAACCAACAAAAGGGTAAAACGATAATTTTATCCTTTATTGTGTGGATGGCTATAATATGGTTCATAATAAAGTTTACAATTAGACATCTTATTTGAAACATGTATTCATAATATTTAGTAATTCAGGAGTTCAACCAATTGTCTTTAGTGGATTGACATTTGGTTAATAAGTTGGAATTAATTCTAATGAAATTAAATTAATTCCGAGCTTATTGGAGCTTGGATTATATAAGTCTAATTAGATTCCCCATTTGGCTTCTAGGAAGGTTATCAAGCAAAGTAAAAAATATAAATAGAGGTTTAAAGCACATGATTGAATGTTGGGTTTACTTTAATTAGAAGCCCAAATGAACATTTAATATTGGGCTTGACTTTGGTTTGATTTGATTAATTAGATTAATTAAATTGAAACAAAGTTATTAAAGAAAGAAGGAGGGCATATTTCGATTTTTCATACCTAAATGTGTAGCTGCACATTTAGCATTGAATTGGTAAATTAGAGATGATTTTTATAATGCTTTTATGAAGTAATGATCTTATCATAAAATGGTTTAATAGTTATCTTTTAATAATGACATGTAATGTAACCTTTTAGCATTCATTCGATTAAAGAAAGGAAGAGGTGCATTTGATGTACTCTCTCTTCTTTCTTTCATCCATAACCGAAAATGAGAAGGTCTCATTTAGGTTATTGGTCTTTTCATATAGTCATCTTAAACTTAAATGAGAAGAGTCTCATTTATTGGCTTTTTTATGATTGATTAAAGAATGAAGTGATGTATTAGATACACATCATTTCTTTCTTTCATGATAACCGAAATTGACAAAGAGAGTAAGAAGTGTTCTTGTATTTTTGACTAACTCTCTCCTCTCATGCATACATAGCTGAAACTTGAATGAGAAGAGTCTCATTTTTTGGCTTCTTCCTTTTAAGAGAAATCTCTTCAAAATATTTCTTCTCCTTTTCCACCGAAGGATCTTGTTAACTAAGTTGTCTAAGAAGAACAAGTGGTAGATCAAATTGGTCGAGGATACAACAAAAGAAGAGGATACATTGACAAAGGAAATGACACAAAAGAGCTAAAGCTATAACAAGGATTCAGAAAGGATATAAAAGCAAGGATTCAAAGCTGTAGCAAGGAGTCGGTATATTTCTACCACCTTGCTCTTATGTAAATTATTTTCCTTATATCGTATCATGTATGGCTGATCATGTTGATTGGTTATGTTATTTCCGTTGCGTTTTCATTTCAAAAAAGCTCTGAAATCTACCATTTTAGTCAAATCTTACATGCTTTTGTTTTCGATCCAAAAATTAGTATCAAAGACATTTTATTATGCATGATTTTGGTTCTTATATACGATGCAAGAGTTGCCAATTAAATTTTGTATGCTGCATATTTTTATGTGATAGAAATATATATATGTATGTTTTGCTCTTTTGATTGTCCATAGAATATAGTTTTATCTTGTAAGTTTTCTTTATTTGGTTTGTAACAAGGAGGGTGTCCTATTATCGGCATGTTTCCTCCTTGGTTTCATTTTTTGTTTTCTTTGATTTTATAATGTACAAAATTATATAATATTAAAGATGGAGCAACCATGGATCGAAGAGAAGAATAGGTAATGGTTTCGGTGTATCTTTTGGTGTATTAGCAAAGTTTCAGTTTTATGAAAACCAAAGTGTTGGAATTTTGTTTTAACAAATTTTCAGTGGTGTTGGAAAATGATAGATAAAATATGTTTCATTAATATAGCAGTTGTAACATCCCCTCTCCTATAGGAAAGGGCAATTTGGTAATTAGGATGAGTTCGGAATAGTAAATTATATCTCGGCATGCGCATACAGCATATAGTCTCTATAATTACTGATTGGTTGCACATGCACTTAGTATATATGCATTCATGACAGTTTCCGGCTTAGGTTTTAAATTGAACTTCTGTATGAAATTAATGGGGTAACTGAGTTTGGAAAATTATTTGGACTGCACCATAAATTGTTTTACATTTTTAGGGATTTTTAGGAATTTTTCTGGATTT
>JANITW010000004.1:35448322-35459365 GCA_027564335.1 Erythroxylum williamsii | reverse complement strand
ATAGTTAAAGATCATTGCATTAAGTTAGTGGCTATTTTGGACAGCTTTTAAAGCATACCGGCATTGAGCATCCTCATATATTTTGGATTTACACTTTGATATGTATTGTGTCATATTGAGAATGCTTGTTTAATTTCTTCGGATTTTAATGACATGATGTCTTTTGTAATTGGGGTGATTATCTCATAGTTAGAAAGATTGTGTTGTATGAATTTTGCATAAATGTTAGGGACAGGTCCGAAATTTGGGAGCTCGTCGCGGCGAGCAGTCTGACACCGCGGCGAGGCCCCCCTCTTCCCGCTGCTGTTCCTTGGTGTTATTTGCACGTTTTCGATCCCTTCTCCATGCGCTCCTTACCCGGAGACCTCGAGGGGCCACCTCGGGATAGGGAATCGGGACTCGGGCCCAACAGTCTCGCCCGCATCCGTTATACCCCCTTTTTTTAACTAGAAATCTAAAATATGTTCACATAACCTATCTTTTCACATAAATGTCCAAACAGCACAAATTAGGTCTCGTTGGAAAGATCTTGAAAAACTCTTCAAGTTTCATGAAGAACTTGAAATTCAAAAACACCTCTAAGGGTGTCAAACATGCACTCAAAGACACTGCCTCATCACACATTTATCATAACAGTGCTGCACTTTCACAAAAATCATAACTTTTCATCCCCTTAACCAAAAATTCCAAATTTTATATCAATAAAAAGAGGAAAACAAATGCTACATCTTTTATGAACAACTTAGAAGCCAATTCCATCTCTAACCAAATCAAATTCGCAAACAAAAGTTCAACCTACCTTATTAATTCTGAATAGAACCTCAATATATCAAAATTCATAACTCCATATCCCCTTGGCAAAAATTTCCATACCATATGGCAATAAAGAGTTCAGCCAATATACTACAATTATCAAGAAGGACTTCTAAGGAAATTCCAGTTCAAACTAGGTCAAATCCTATCATGAATGTGGCTATCCTGTTATGCTTTATGAAATCTGCATTTAACCTAAACCCTAACAAAGCTTTACAAATTTATATCTAACAGTCCTTACATCCAAAATTTGCATAAAATACCACAATAGAGAGCTACAACAATCCTCTACAACTTTCCAGAAGGTCATTTGAGTCAATTTCATCCTTAACAGTCCCAAATAAATATCAGAACACAAAAAGCACAAAACCTATGCCCTTAGAGCATTTGCACACCAAAACACAATTTGGGCTGAATTACCACTTGAACATTATCAGACCATAACTTGCAATCTACACATCAAAATATATCATACTCAGTGGAGTTAAAAAGATAACAAATAAATCTTCAACTTTCATGAAGACCAAATTAGCAAATTCAATTCAAATCAACTAAAACAAAATCATCAAAGTTTTAGGTCTCAAGGTTCGGATTATTGTTCCTACAGCACCTACAACTCACTTTCCATGCCAAATTTAAAACCCTTAAAGCCATAATTGGACAAAACGTCCTTCATATGAAATCTAGCCATACTTCTTAAGTTTAATTTAAGATAAACTTCAACTCAATAGCACAACCATAACAAAAGTTATGACCAAAAATCTGAAACCTACACAAAGTAAATTTTCCAGATTCTCATATCTAACTCTACTCCTTTCATTCCAACATCATTCCTACATCAATAAGCATTCCATTTAGTCACTAATTCAGCCACAATTTCATCTAGATCTTCACTTGAACATAACCCGACAAAATTCCAACACAAATACTCAATCATTTTCATTTAAGAAGTAAGCATCTAACATACTAAAATCCATCCAAAACACACAATCTAACTATACTTTACATGTTATATTATTCTTCCTTACACAAACATGAATTTATACCCATCCAAGCTAATCCCAAGTACCAAGAAATTAATGTTCAAGACATCACAAATAAAGCATCAACTACCAATTTAAAAGCATAAAACAAATCCCTCACCTAAACAAGCTTTCACTCCTTCAATTCTCCACACTTTTTACAAGTTCTCTACCTTCCACCATAACACACAATCACCATCACTTCAAGGAGGGCTAGGTTAGGTTTTTAGAACAAGATGAAGAGGAAGCACTTGAGATAGAAGAGCTTGTGAGAAGGTAGAGAAGAGTAGCACTTTAAAAGGAGAAAAGAACCAACGAAGGAGGAGGAAGGAAGAAGACTATCGGATGAGAAGAGAAGGAAACTTAAAATGTTCAAGTGATTTTAACTCCTCCAAAAGGAAGCATCGAGAATGGTTCATAAAGGGGTAGGTTAATAATAAAAAAAAACATTAAGTTTAAGACATGCCACTTGCCACTTGTCTTTGTTTTAAGCATTTATTCATTTCTTTACCCATAGCAAATCAATTTCTAGTCCTCTCCAAATTTCAATGGCTCAAAGTAATAAATCCTAAAATCAAGTATCTAATTTTTCAGTGCCATTGGATAGTCATTTTCAGTACCAGAAAGTCAATCAGTTCGTCACTTGGCAATTTTTTTGGTCTGAAAAAGTATCCTGAAAAATTTCTAAATTTTCACAAAAATGTAAAACACACAAAAATCTACTTCAATTCCATGTTCAAGCACCAATTCATATTTTTTCACAATAAACACATATGCTAGGAAATGTCAGGAATGCATGTACAATCATGTGCCTTTACAAAAATTACAATTTATGTATATATGGAGGCTATATTATGCATGAACATACCGAGACTAGTTTACTCACTCATATGCTATTCCAAATTACCATTTTCCCCTTCCCATCGGTGATGGGATGTTACAACCAATTTCTTAAGAGAAAAATTTTACAAGGATAACTTGAAGAGAACGAGAATAAAATATTGTCACCATAAGAAGATTTGTGCATGTACTCAAAAATATGGCTCAAGGGGCTAGCAGTAGATAAGTGTTTATGGGGTTTATGTTTGGGTTAACAGGCTTTTGAAAGAATGCGCCTATCATGTTAACAAAATTTTAGTTCATCAAACTTTGATTATGAATTAAAACAAGTTCTAGAGAGATAAAATTAAGCATATACACACAACAATGAAAGAATTCAGGCCCAAATATCCTTCCAACAATGTTAATATCTCAATTAACAATCTCAAGGTTTAAAAACATAAAGTGCTATTTTATCAACATACCCTCACTTACTTTGTGTTGAAAACATTGAAAATGAAATTAGCCAAAACTGACTATCATTTAAAGAATAGAAGGTATTTTCAAAAACACAGGGACCACTTTGAAACTTATAAAATCTTTGAGATACAAGAGTGGCAAGAGTCCAATTAGGTAGAATTGTTGAATTGAGGCAATTTAAAAACAGTTTATGCAAGAGTATGGTGTCGCCGCGGCGAAACTAAGAGTTCTCCTCGGCAAAAAATTAATTCCACAATGTCACCGCGGTGAAAAATTAATTCCGCAACGTTACCACAGTGAAGACAGAGTGCGCCATAGTGAAAAATTATAGAAACATTTGAAACAAGTGATTGGCCTCAATTACCAAGTTTAAAATTTTAACATTACGCACAATTAGCTTGCACAAGTAGTTAAATGGCTGAAAATGATGCATAATGTACAACAAGAATTGCAAATTGAAACATCCCCTACACTTAAATATCATATTGTCCTCAAACATTGAAGATGTATCATGCATCAAATTAAAAACACCGTGAACATAAAAAGGGAGAGGAATTATTAAATTTAAACTGCATAAACTGAAAACTAATCCTAGGTCCTATTGAAACGGTTTCTCCCCCACACTTATTGAACATACTCATGCATCCACAATGTTATATTCAATCACAGAGCAGAAGTAAGTGGTAAGTGAAGCATGAGAAACAACCTGATGATTACGGAGGGTGTTGATCTCATGATAGAGCTTCAATAAATGGCCATTGACTTTGATTTGTATCCCTTTTGCTTCATGTAAAAGCTCTACCATGCCAAAATCGTGCACCATGGTGACTAAGTATGAGCCATCCCATCAAGTGTTGAACTTTCTGTACTTAAAAGTGAAACGAGCCTTAAATAGCAGAACTTTGTCTCCTTCCTTGAAATTCTTCCTTTGAAGAACCTTATCATGCATCAACTTTGTTTTCTCCTTATAAAGGCTAGAATTCTCATATTCCTCTAGCCTCAACTCTTCTAATTCTTGTAATTGGAGCTTCCTTTCCAGACTGGAAGATTCCAAGTCCATGTTGCACTTCTTGAATGCCCAATATGCTTTATGTTCCAATTCCACCGGTAAATGACAAGCTTTCCTGTAGATTAAACAGTAGGGCGACATGCCTATTCGAGATTTATAGGCAGTTTGATAGGCCCATAATCCTTATTTGATGGTTTGACTATCTTTTCCAAGATGTGCTTCACCTCTCTATTCGAAATTTCAACTTGACCATTGGTTTGTTGATGGTAGGCAGTGGAGACTTTGTAAGTGATCCAAATTTTGAAAATAGGTTTCCAATGACTTGATTAGAAAAATGTGTCCCTTTATCACTAACTATAGCCTTAGGAATCCCAAATCGACAAAAAATGTTTGACTTAAGAAATTTAGACACTGCTTGCGCATCGTCTTTTCGAGTAGTAACAACCTCTATCTATTTGGACACATAGTCGATAGTTAAAAGGATATACACAAAGCCAAGAAATGGGGGAAAAGGACCAATGAAATCAATCCCCCATACGTCAAAGATTTCATAAAATAATAAAGGTTGATGTGGCATTTCATTCCGTTTTCCTAACTCGCTAAAACATTGACATTTGTCGCATGACCGAAAAAAGATAAAGGAATCCTTAAAAAGGGTAGGCCAATAAAAACCAAAATCTAGAATTTTCCTAGATATTCTCCTTGCACTCAAATGCCCACCCAAACCAAGTAATGACAAGCTAAAATTATAGCATCGAATTCTTCATTAGGCATGCATTTTCTGATTATCTAGTCACTACACAACCTCCATAGATGCCGAGCTTCGCTCTTTAGCTTTTGGGCCTACGACTTAGACATAAAAGGAGGAGTTAGGCTAGTCATGAGATAGTTGACTATATGTGCATACCAAGGTTCTTTAAAAATTAAAACACATAAAACTAAATCAAGAAAAGAGTCGCAAGTCAATTTAGAAGAGTCCACTCCCTGTGTATCGTCTAGTAGCCTACTCAAATGGTCAACGACCTGATTTGCTACTCCAACTTGATCCTATATTTCAATATCAAATTCTTAGAGTAGCAATGCTCATCATATCAATCTAGGTTTCGATTGTGGTTTCTTGAGGAGATATCGAACAGCTACATGATCAATAAAAATGGTCACATGTGAGTTTAACAAATATTGCCTAAAATTTTCTAAAGCAAAGACTATTGCAAACAGCTCCTTCTCGGTTGTTGTATAGTTGATTTGAACGGGATCCAACGTTTTTGAGGAATATGCGATAACTCTGGATAGTTTCTCGTCCCATTGTCCCAATATAGCTCCTATAACACAATTAGAAGCGTCACATGAAAGCTCAAAAGGTAGAGTCCAATCAGGAGCAACTAAAATGGGAGGGGAAATGAGTTTCGATTTCAATTTGTCAAAGCCATTTCTGCAAGAATCATCAAACTCAAACTTAGCATCTTTTTGTAAAAGCTTGGTAAGAGGTAATACGATTTTGCTGAAATCTTTTATGGACCATCTATAAAATCCTGCATGACCCCCAAAAATGATCGTATATCTCTAACACAGGTAGGGTAAGGTAAAGAAGATATAACCTCAATATTAGCTTTATCAACTTCAACCCCTTTGCCAGAAATCAAATGACCTAGCACTATACCTTCATTAACCATGAAATGACATTTTTCAAAGTTTAAAATCAAATTCTTTTCAATGTATCTCTTCAAAAGTTGTGTAAGACTAGATAGGCAAGAATCGAAAGAATCACCATAAACTATGAAATCTTCCTTGCATTTCTCTAAAAATTCAAAGAAAACAGCCATCACACAACATTGGAAAGTTCCTGGGCCATTACATAAACCAAAAGCCATCCTTCGATAAGCAAAGGTGCCAAAAGGACATGTAAAGGTAGCTTTATCTTGATTTTCTGGTACAATAGGTACTTGAAAATACTCAGAGAAACCATCTAGAAAACAATAATGTGATTTGTCGACAAATCTTTCAAGCATCTGGTCAATGAAAGGTAGAGGGAAATGATCTTTTCGTGTTGCGTCATTTAATCATCTATAATTTATGCACACACACCACGAATTCTGCACTATGGTAGGATAAGCTCATCCTTATCATTTTTTACCACTGTTATCCCACTTTTTTTTGGTACCACATGTCTTGGACTGACCCACTCACTATCAGAAATCAAATATATGATCCCAGCACTCAACAATTTTGTGATTTATTTTTTAACCACATCTAAGATAAGTGGGTTCAGTCTCCTTTGGTGTTGGCTCACAGACTTTGAACCCTCACTCAACAAAATCCTATGTGTGCAAATTGCTGGGCATATTCTAGGTATATCTACCAAAGTCCACCCTATAGCCCTCTTATGTTCCTTCAAAATAGCAAGGAGTCTCTCTTGCTCATTGTGAGATAGGGCATTGTCAATTATAACAGGTAAACAATCATTAGACTCTAGGAAGGTGTACATTACGTTAGGGGGTAGGGGTTTCAACTCAATCACATGAGGTTGCACAACAGAAGGAATCAATTTATTAAGTTCAAGAGAGAAAAGATTACTCCCCTTTCCTTCAACCGATAATAGCTCCACCTCTATATGGTTGGCTTTACAACCTCCCTTTACTTCGAATGATGAACCCATTTCATGTTGATCTATGATAGTAACTGTCCGTGCTAACTCACTTTGCCTCCCCTCAATCAGACACTATGATTGAGGTATAATTTCTTCAACTATCTTCTCAGACATGTCAGTCTTCATAATGCCAAAACCACCTAAAAAATCAACAGAAAACCTTCCCCGACGGGGATTATTACTGACAAAAGAAGATGTCAAATTCATACATGAATTAAAAAAATCAAATGAATGGAACTCATAATCAACCGAACCCTCTTTGAAGTCAACATCCGAGTAGGTATCATTAATAGCAACATCAACCATATTAACACCTAAAAATGAATAATCCTCATAGGGGTGCTTCATAGCCTCATACATGTTAAAACTCACCTGTTGATCTCCTACCTCCATAGTGATTGTACCTTCTTTCATGCTAATCATAGTACTAGCAGTCCTTAAAAAGGGTCGATCGAGAATCAAGAAAGTGTACTGCACAACTTCAGAAGACATATCAAGCACATAAAAATCAGTTGGAAAAACTAAAGACCTATCAGCCAATTGGAGAACTACGAATGTAGATTTAAGATTCTTGACTCCCAATGATGGATAAACAGACTTAGGCATAACATTAATGGCTGCCCCTAGATCTAACAAGACTCCCCCTATGGTAACTTTACCTATAGTGCAAGGGATAGTGAAAGATCCAGGGTGTTGGCATTTTACAGGGATTTGAGGCTTGAATAGGGCGGAAACATTCGAGCTTACTTGGACTCTTTCATTTGGCCTAAACTTCGTCTTATGGGTACACAGGTCTTTAAGGTATTTGGCATAAGTAGGAACCCGTTTCACAAGATCAAGCAAAGGAATATTGACTTCCACTTTACTAAACAGATCAATGATATCTTTTTCATGCTTAATGTCAGTCATTCGTTTGCTCATCAAATATGAACTAGGAAAAGTAAGGTCTTGAAGATTTACCTCCTTACCATTGGCTTCATTGGTTCTATGCTTGCTTGATTCCACATACTCCCTTGTTATTGCTTGTTCCTTGTAGCTCTCTGAATTAGCTCCTTTTCTCCCTGATTCGGACTTCTTTTCAGTTAAAAGTGATTTTTCTTTGGAGGTTTCAGACTTCTTTACTTTGCCCTTTTTTAAAGGCAATTCTCCACTCTCAATCTCCTCTTTGCCTTCTTCCTTATCTTGATTTTTGAACCTCACTTGTTTCCCACTTCGGAGAGCTATTGCATTTAAACGTTTGGGGTCATAACAGTGTTTAAGGGGATAGCTCCACTACTTCTCGCTTGATTCTCACTCATGTTGTTGGACAATTGGGTGACAAAGGAATTGATATTTTCTGCTTTCGTCTCCCATTGCTCCATTCTCTTTTCTAAAGCATTAAATCGAGAAGCATTCTTTGAAGAGTCTTGCTGAATTAGAGAAGCTATGGCATTGAACTGATTATTGTTAGAATTCCTTTCTTCCTTCATCAAAGTCATCATATTGTGCAGCAATTGGTTGGTGTCCTCCTTGGGTGGTACAGTCAGGGCTTGTTGTTGGTTGGGGAACTAGTTAATGGAGTTGTAGAAATCTGTTTAGAGCCCTTCCCTCTTCATTCCTCCAACTGAACCTAACTTCCATCCCTCGTTATAAGTGTTGGAGTAGGGGTCTCATTTATGATTTGTCCATTTCGGATACACTGCAGACACCTTTTCATACTGATCGGGGCAAACACTGGATATGTGTATTACTGACCCACAAGTATCACAACTGGGTACAGTAAGATCCATAGAAGATGAAGACGGATTCACATTCATATTCTTCAGTTCTACAGTGATTAAGGACAATTGTGAGGTCACCCTATTCTCCAAATTCTCCATTATTTTGCATTGGGCTGTTGTGGCTCCCAACTTATGTACTCCTCTGGTCTCCCTAACACTATACTGTTGATGAGCCATCTTCTTGATCAAATCCCATGTGTCCGTAGCTGTAAGATCAATTAAATAACCTCTCGATGCCGCATCTAACATACCTTTATCTTGACTTTTCAACCCATCATAAAAATACTGGACTAATGGCTCATCAGGTATCTAATGATGGGGCCATCTAGACAATAGATCTTGGAAGCGGTTCCAATAATCATAAAAGGATTCATCATAATCTTGCCATACTGAATAGATCTCCTTCCTCATTAATGAAGTTTTGGAGGCCGGAAAATATTTTTCCAAGAATGTTTTCCTCAAATTTGCCCAACTATGGTAGGCGTTCGCCATATGCCTTGGGAGGCTCATATACCACTCTCGGACTTTTCCTTCCAATGATAAGTGAAAAACCTTCCATAGTACGTGATCAAGTGAGGCTCCCACCGGCTTCATACTTTGATAGATCATGGACAAAGATTGCAAATGCATGTAGGGATCCTCACATGTCAATCCATGAAATTTAGGAAGAGAATTAATGAGTAATCCTTTACCTTCAAAATTAACATCAAAATTAGGACAAGCAATAGTAAATGATCATAATTAACATCAAAAGTAGTTACTTCCCTAATGGTTCTCCTTCTTTGATTTCCATTATTCTCTCCAACCCGCTTATGTTCCCCATTACCTCCATTATCACCACTTTTAGGTTGGTTAGCATGAAAGTTAGGGTTTTGCAGAAAAATGGAGTTCTCAGCCATGATCACTCTTTCTATTAACTCACTCTCACTCCTTGGCCGACTAAACTCTTCTTCGATAACTGCCTAACTTTTCTTTTTTTCTTCTCTCCTTTCTAATCTATCTCAAACGTCTCTCAATTTCAGGGTAGAAAGGTAGAAGTTTAACTTTCTTAGGCATGCATGGAAACAATTTTAAATGGAAATAAAATAAAATAAAAAGTAACAAAAATTTCTTGTAAGCACACAAAGTTAATTAAAAAGGCAAAATGTGAAGGATGCAAGTGTGTGGTGTATGAAAGCATGTGTTAGAGTAAAGTGTGCAAGTAAAGTATGTATGTATGAAATAGCAACAAAGAAATCTTTAAAACTATGTGGTGTGAAAATGCTAAGTGGTGTGCAAAAAGTTTGGTATCCTATTTGTTTGAGTTTTCAAAATTTTATGCTAATGAAAGAAAATGAAATCCTATACTATTGACAAGTATGACACTAAACTATCTAAAATGCAATCTAAACTAAGGTTCCTCGCCTCACTTAGCAGCAAAAATGACAATAGCTAACCTAAAGAACCAATTGCTTGGTTCCCCGGTAACGGCGCCATTTTGATTCGAAGCCTTTTGTTCTTACCCTTGGAGGTCAAATCAAAAATTTTAATTCCAAGAATTGCAGTATAAAATGCAACCTCAGGTTGTTTCACTTAATCGAAACCTGATGAATGGAACTAAGCTAGCCTATATGTCATGATATCCAAACCAAATTAGTAAGGAAGTGGGGCTTTTAATCTTTAGAAATTTGGACAAAAATAAGTGAATTGTAAGAAAATGTAATAAAAAATAATTTTGGATTTTGGGAATAGAAAACTGATAAATAAAAACAACAATCAAATGATGATAGTATCCTCTTAAAAACGAGCTTTGGCTATCATAGTTCAAGCACGATCGCAACTTTTCTCGACTTTTCGCGCTTCTTTTCCTGCTCTTCTTCTTCCGACATTCCAACTTCTAAACTCCATAACTTTTGATCCAAAACTCTCAATTTTGAAAACTTTATATCAATGAAAAGATAAAAGAAATATCTACAACTTCCATGAAGAACCTAAAAACAATTTCAACCTTTATAAGGGTCAAATTTTCAAAACCAAATAGTTGTCCTGAAATTCCATCCTATGCAACATCACCGACTTCTAATAATCATATCTTTCAATTAAAAAGTCAAAAATTTGTATACTATATATCATTGGAAAGCTGGAAAAATACTCTACAACTTTCAAGAAGACAACTTTATCCAATTCAGACTAAATCAATACAGTATTTCCCTCGAAGCTAGAACTCAAATTCGCACCCTTATGGAAAACTTGAAAAAGACAATGAACAAATTTGAAACATCATCGACAAAACACAACTCACTTCATTAACATCAAAATATATGAGTTTTTACAAAGCTTTAGTGGGCATTTTCAGCCACAATACATCAATATCTCAAAATGTAAAATTACAAAAAGATACATGAGCAGTAATTTATTCAAAATGCAACTAAAGCATTGTAATTGCAAGTCTAGCTTAAAACACAAAAAGATGCAAATTTTGGAGTGATGCCTCGATTTTTTTAACTCGATCTC
>JANITW010000004.1:35174603-35187874 GCA_027564335.1 Erythroxylum williamsii | reverse complement strand
ATTCAATTAATTGAACTTACGAATTTTAATTGATTAATAAAAATTATTATTATTATTTTCCTCTTCTTCTTCTTCTTATTATTATTATTATTATTATTATTATTATTTTAATAATAAAAACATCAAAATTATTAATAAGAAAATTATTATTAATAATAATGATAATGACGATGATGATGTTAGTAGAGACTATAATAGATATTTTGGTCTTTTTGTTAGGTATTCATTTTTCATCTCAAATTTATGTTCTCAAACTACATATTAGCATACATCATCATTAGAAATTCTTAGGAATAAACTAAACTAAATAATACTCATTTTCATTATATTCCTTATATATTATATTCCTAAGAATAGTCATTTCATTCCTATCTATTCTAGCAGGTGAACCAAACATCCTGTAAAGGTGTTGGTTGCCTTAGACTTAAAACAAAGGCGACTTTGCATTACTTTCCGTAATTTTGTTGAACACGTTACTTTTAAGCTTAAGTATGGTTTGATCCACATTTTGCCTATCTTTCATGGTCTTATAGGTAAGGATGCTCATAAGCACCTTAAGGAGCTCAATATAGTTTGGCTAAGCACAAAATCTCCATGGGGGATAGAACAGTAAATCATGTTGAGAGCTTTTCAATTCTTATTAAAAGATGTAACAAAAAATTGACTTTTCAATTTACTTGTGAGGAGAGTTAATATGTGGACGAAAATGACAAGACTATTCTTGGAAAAGTATTTTCCAGCATCAAAGATGGCAAGTATAATGAAAGAAAATTGTGGAATCAAGCAACATTATAGAGAGGCCCTTTACGAGTATTAGGAGGCTTCAAAAAGTTAGGTGCTAACTGCCCCTATCGTAATATAGAACAACTCCTTATTCGATATTTCTTAAAATGATTATTGCATATGGACAGGAGTTTAGTTAAAGCAATAAATGGTGAAGCATTAGGTGAAAAGACTCCTATGGAGACAAGAACTCTAATTGATCGTATGGCAACAATCTTCCAATAGTTTGGCATTCACAATGATTTTTGCAAGGTAAATAAGGCAAACAATTCATTCATCAAACATCATTTAGATGAGCTAATACCTTTCGCTAAACAGATTGTTGTAGGGCAAATATAAGTGAAAGCTTGTGAGATATAAGCCAATGTGAACCGTCCAATAGATGGGTGCCCAACTTTATAAGAGGGAAACATAAAACACGTTAATGTTGTAGGAAGAAACTTTCCTCAACAATATAATCCATATTTTAAGACCTATAACCCTATTTAGAGAGATCATCTTAACCTGAGTTAAAAAGGGAAAGGGTAGTATGATTACTTCACAAATAAGCCATAAGGTATACAACAATTTCAACCTGAACCACAAACTTCCTCCTATAACTCAAGTATGCACTTAAAATATATGGTTAAGTTTCTTACTACTAATACCTTACAATTCTAGCAAGATTTGAAATAGTTTCAACAGGAGATAAGATATCAAATTCAAGAGACAATGTCTAGTATTCAAAATTTAAAGAATTAGGTGAGTAAAATGGTAGTTGTTGTTAACCATTTAGAAACCTAAAGTGACGGAAAATTTTCATCTCAACTTGAAATAAATCCAGAGAATGTCATTACAATGACCTTAAGGAGTGGTAAGAAGCTTAAGGATCCTAAAATGAAAACACTTGTGATTACCAACGAAGAGGAAATTGAAAAGGAGATTCCTCATTTGATTCAAAGGTAAATTTTAATCCTTCAATTATGGTAAAGACTATCCACCTTTTCCTCGTAGGTTAGTAAAGTTAAACAAGGAGGAAAAGGATAAAGACATCTTAGAGAATTTTTGCACGGAGGAAGTGAATATACCCTTGCTACATGAAATCAAGTAGATGCCAAGGTATGTGAAATCCCTTAAGGAATTATGTACCTACAAAAAGAAGTTGAGAGGTAATGAGAAGCTTATGATGAGTGAGAATGTTTATGTAGTTTTCCAAAAGAAACTATCTCCCAAATGTAAGGAACCAGGAATTTTTACTAGTCCTTATAAAATTGATAACCTTATAATTAAATAAGCCATGTTAGATTTAAAAGCTTCAATCAATGTCATGCATAATTCTATTTAAGCTTATTTAAATTTGGTTCTTTCTAAAGGCATTAATGTTATATTATAATTGGTTGATCGCAATAACACTTATACTGATGGAGTGACTGAAGATGTTATTATGTAAGTGAATGAATTAGTATTTCTTGCTAAGTTTTATATGGTAGATATTGACGAAGGTATTTCCTATAACATCAAACCTGTCTTATTAGGGATACCATTCCTTAACAGTACCCAAACTAACATAGATGTTTGTAAGGGCGCCTTCATAATGTAGTTTGATGGGAAAGTGACTTGTTTTAGTATTTTTATGCCATGAAACATCCCCACGATGATCATTTTGTTTTTCCTATTGATTTGATTATTATGAAGTAATTAATTTGAATTGTAAGGATAAATTGGAAATAGTTTTATCTAAGCATCTAGAGTTGGAATCCATCAATAATATTGAGCTAGTAGAAGATTTGATTGAGTGGTTGCCTTGAATTCTTTGAAACCAGTTCCTAAGAGGCATGAACTTGATCTCCTACCTGAATCTTACTAGAGGTTGCTACCTTCTAGTATGTAGGTATCGAATATGAAGTTAAATTCACTACCCTCTTATTTGAAATATGTATACTTGGGAGACAATCAGACTCTTCTAGTGACTATTTAACATAGTTAACTTCTAATTTGGAAGACAAATTAGTTCACATGTTAAAGTAACATAAGAAGTTCAATGGGTGGACAATTAAAGATATTAGAGGAAAAAGCTCTACTATATGCATGCATCAAATTTTGGTTAAGGGTGCCAAGCCAACTAGGCAAGAACAACATAGGCTAAATCCTCTAATCGTGGTAGTTGTAAGAAAAAGAAGTCCTTAAGCTTCTTGATATTGAAACAATTTATCCTATTTTACATTATAAGTGAGTATGTCTAATGCATGTGATTACAAAGAAAATTGGAATCATAGTAATAACAAATCAGGAAGGTGAGTTAGTGCTTTCTTGTGTGCAAATTAGGTGGAGAGTTTGTATTTATTATAGGAAATTAAGTTTTGTAACTCATAAATACCACTTTTTCCTCTCATTTATCGATCAAATGCTTAATAGACTTGTTGGACATAATTATTACTACTTTATATTTGCCTTTTTAGATTATTTTTAGATTTCTATTGTACCAGATGAACGAGAAAAGATATCCTTTATAGGCACATTTAGTACATTTACTTACTGAAGGATGTCATCTAGTCTATATAATACTCCTGCACTTTTCAAAGGTGTATGTTGAGCATATTTTCTGACTATGTTAAGAAGATCATAAAGGAATTTATGGACTTTGCCTTACTTAAATGTGCAAGAAATTGGTTCTTTTCTTTGCTATGTAAGTTTTTACCATAGTATCATCAATGATTCTTGAATATAACTTCTTCTTTATGCAATATGTTACAACACGATGTCCTTTTTAAGTTTGATAATAAGTGCAAGTGTTTGGCAAGCTTAAGTATTGACATCCCCACTAGTGATTCAATCTCCAAAATGAGGCCTCCCATTTGGGATTATATGTAATTCCAGTTACTGTGCAATAGGGGCGATTCTAGGATAAACAGTGGGAAAAGATACATATGTAATTTATTATTCCTCATAAACTTTGAATTCAACCCAACTGAATTATTCTACAACCAAAAAGAGATTTTATTTATTGTAGTTGTTTTAAAGATTTTTAGTCACATTTTTTTGGTTCCTAATGTGGTTGCTAACCACCTTAGTCATTTGGTCCAAGAGGAAGAAATGTCCCTTTGAAAAAAACATTAACAAATGAACAATTATTTTAACCAGCTTGATAGCTTTATGGATGTAGATATTATGAATCTTCTAGTTGCTAATAAGCTACTTGTAGGTTTGACAAAGGCTCAAAAGGACAAGTTAAAGAGTGAAGCCAAGTATTGCATATGGTAAGCCACTATCTTTGGAGCCATTGCACAAACCAAGTGATAAGAAAGTGTGTTCTCAAGAGTGAGACTCTTTATATCTTGACCTTATGTCACTCTTACGTTTGTAAAAGACAATTGGGAGTAAACATGATTACACATAAGGTATTAAAGAATGATTTTTGTTGGCTTTCATTGTTTAAGGATGCAGATATCTTTTACAAGTCATGTGATAGATGTCAATGGACGAATAACTTATCCCATATAAATCAGGTGCCATAAAATCCATTATTGTTTTTGAAATATTTGATATTTGGGGTATTAATTTCTTGGGCTTATTTTCATTGCCTTTTGGTTTTCATTATATTTTACTTGTAGTTGTTTATGTTGTCAAGTGCATAGAAACTAATGTCACCAAGACTAAAATACTAAAATTGTTGAATTTTTCATCGGGTTTAACATCTTTTCAAAGTTTGGGATGCAAAAAATCATCATAAGTGATAGAGGAATGCATTTTTGCAATAGGGTAATGAAAACTTTATTTAGAAAATATATTACCATACGAAAGGTTTACAATTCTTATGATACCCAAACAAGTGGCCAAGTTGAGGTGTCTGGTAGAGAAATCAAGTTGATCCTAGGAAAAATAGTTTAACTTCATAAGAAGGATTCGAGCTTAAGATTGGAAGATGCATTATAGGCTTATAAGATAACCTATAAAACACCAAATGGTATTTCCTCGAGCTTAAGATTGGAAGATGCATTATAGGCTTATAAGATAACCTATAAAACACCAAATGGTATTTCCCCATATAGATTGGTTTCTGGAAAGTCATGTCGTATTCTTATGGTCACTGGTGCAATAGGAACAATAAGCTTCACCTTCAAATCTAGCCTCCAAAAATTAAGCCCAAATAATCAAAGGATTTGAAATTTATCACAAGATAAACTAATATTAAATTAAGAAGTCACCATCCTATGCTGCTCAAAGAGGTTTTAAATGAGGAAATCAAATCAGTCTTATTGTTTTTTCATCCAGACAAGTCCCCAAGTCTAGATGGCTTCAATGCCAGATTTTTCCGGGAGAAATGGCATCTTGTTAAACCCTCAATTGTAAATGTAGTTCAAGAATTTTTCAAAAGTGATTGGTTATTAACTAAGCTTAATAAAACTTACCTTGTTTTGGTTCCTAAAATACCTAACCCTTTAAGCCTTAAAGATTACAAACTTATTACCTATTGTAATGTTGTTTATAAAATCATTTCAAAAATTTTAGCAAACAAGTTAAAGCTTAGATAGCCAGAGGTGATCAATACTTGACAAGGAGCCTATATTCCTGGAAAAAGTATTAGTGAAAACATAATGTTTGCACAGGATATCTTCAAGGATTACAATACTAAGTAGCATACCAAAAGTTGTGCTCTCAAATTTGACTTCACTAAAGCTTTTAATACTATAAATTGGAACTTCATCATCAATTCTCTTTATGTATTTAGTTATCCTAAAAGATTTATTAAATGGATCTAATCTTGCATCACTACTGTTTCATATTTTGTTTTAGTAAATGGAGAACCTACTTAACTCTACAAATCACCAAGAAGTTCAAGGCAAGGAGATCACCTATATCCTACCTCTATGCCATTACTATAGAAGGATTTCTCATAATGACTCATTTGTGCATTACAGAAAATTCTAGCTTCAGGTACCATTATAGATGTGGAACTCTTAGTATTTCCCAGTTATCATTTGCATATGTTTTACTTATGCTTAACGCTAATGATTTTATCTTTATTGGATTCCTTCTAAGGTCTCTTCAAATGTTTAAGGAAATTTTTGGCTTCATGTTTAACAAAAGGAAAAGTTCTGCTTATCTCTCCAAACATAGTTGAGAAGACTCCATAATTCTGATTAATAACTCAAGACTGAGGATCTTGTAAATACCACTTAACTATTTAGGAGTTCTAATCTCCATAAAAGGATTAAGAGACAGAATGCAGGCCTCTCATGGCCTCCCTACAAAAAGAGAAATATAAGCTAGAGCAACAAATTTCTTTCTAATGGAGGTAGTTTGCTATTTCAATTCTCAAAAACTTGCCTATATACTGGCTTTCATAGATTGCCTTACCTAGAGTACTTTAAAGAAGATTGAAAAAAGTATATGGCATGGACAAAGTAACAATCATGGAAGGATGCCTAAATTTAAATGAAGCTTAGTCTATCTGTCGAAGGAAAATGGAGGACTTGGAGTTAGCTAGCAGAATAGCACAGGCTTTAATAGCTAAGAGGCTATGAAAGAAATGTGTAAAAAAAGAAAGTTTGTGGGTGAAATGGATTCATATGGTACATATCAAGAAGGAAAGTATTTGGTCTATTCGAAGCAAACCAAATCAATCCTATGGCTTCTAATAGATTTCAAATACAAGGCAATTCATGCAATCTCATGTCAAACATTTCATTGCTAAGGGAAGGGGGCACGAATTTCTACCTTGATAAATGGTATCCTCTAGGGACTTTATACAACACTCAATAATTTCAGACTCTAAAAGGATTAATTCTTGAAGACACAAGGTACATATGCTAACACAAAATAGGAACTGGTCTTAGCCTTTTCACTCAAATAGAGGAACGGGCTCTATTTTAAACAATATGCTAGAGTACCAACCTCATCAATCACAAGATGATGGTATAAGATGGGACCTATATAGCCCTCATACATTTTTTACTTAATCCTATAAGAAGCCTATTGATTAAATTCCAATTTCATAAACTCATTTAGGATTCAGGAATCGCTCTAGCTCACTCTTTTATTTTGTTGTTGGTGGCTTTATAGAGGCTAGGAAATAGAGACAAAAAAAAAGTTTCAAGTACTAGGTACTTGTTGTCCTATTTGTGCAAACTGTCTAAGTGCTCTAGATCACTTATATTTCAAATGTATATATGCTAGTCAATTGTGGAGACAATTTCTTAACATATTTGATTTATAAGACAATAACTAAACCTGGTTGTGCACTCTCAAGTGAGCTAACAAACTGAGATGGAATGAGAGAGAAGATCAGAAGTTGTTCAAAGTAGGATTTGTTGTGCTAGTCCATTATATTTAAAGATTGAGGAATGTTAAGTTGTTTCGAGATCTTAGGGAATTTCAACAGTGCAATTGAAAAGGGTACTTCTTGAAGCTTAGGCTAATTGCTATGATTTTTCTTATTCGCAAACCATAACAATAGGACTTAAAATGTGATTGTGTCTATAGGTGTGTAAAGCTATAAGGCGCACTTGTTGGATTTATAGAAACATTTTGTAGTGTTGTATAAACTACATATAAAGTTGAGTTGTTATTTTGAAACATTATGTAATTATTCCTGTTTATGAATCTATTTACTTACCCTTAAAAAAATAGTAAATTAAGAAATATCATAAAGCTAAGTGAAAAAGTGAAAAGGGATAAATTAAAAACTAGTTCCACTAAAAGATCATATCTTTAATCCCCAAAAAAATAAGCAATCAAAACTTTAAACTAATTAACTTCACTCCTTCCCAGAAATTCTGAAAGCAAAACATAAGCATGCATAAGTTACAAGCATCACATGTCCCACATAATCCTTTAAGTACGCCCATTCAAACAGTCAATTTATATTTGTCGTACAATATTTATGATAACATTGGACCGAGACGGACTTAGGCTAAGACAATTTTTATAAGGGCCCAATTTTAATACGAAGGATAAGTTTAAGCTTAATTAGACTCGATTGATTTAAAAGTCGCTTAAGTATGTTAAATTTGATTATTTTTAATTGAAAATTTAAAATAAAGTTATCTTATTTAAAATAATGTAGTTTATACTTAATAATTTAAAAAAAATTAAAAGTTTGAACTTGACTTAAAATTGGATTAACTCGTACCAAACTTTCTAACTTTAGACAAAGAATATGTTCCTTACTATCTCCTACGTTTTTGGGACCTGTCTTCCAATCCAGACACTATGGGCATGCTCCCGACGATTTAAGGTTAGCAAATAAAAAAAATTCAAACGTGATTGAAAAATCTATCCACGTCTGTGAGAGCCTCTAGATGCCTTGAATGAGTATTTCGGAAACTCAAGACAAAATGAACGAGTCGGTGATGGTGATGGGCTTCTAGAAGTGAATGCATTATTTGTTGGATTACGTGTCAGACAACGACCTTTGCTTTCATGGATTATCCTTCAACTTTTTAAGCTTTTTTTCTCCTTTCGCATCATTTTCTGAGCTTTCAGGAATTCAACCATTGGGAGTGGGTATAAGATGTAAAGAACTTGTAAAATAGATCAGGCTATGCCAATTCGTTTATTTTATTTTTTGAACTTGTAAAATAGATAAGGCTAGGCCAATTCGTTTATTTTATTTTTTGAAAATTTTAATAGAACTTTCTTTAATTAGAAATTTAAGCTAATTAATTCAACTAATTGAAGTTAAGAATTTCAATTGAATAATAAAAAATGAGATTTTATATTGAATAAATATATAAAATGTACATATATTGATCAAATGAATAAGATAAAACTAAATTTTTTATTAAAGGAAGATATAATTATAAGAAATTAAAGAATAATATTATAACTAAATTTATCAATTCGATTAATTGAACTTACGAATTTTAATTGATTAATAAAAATTGAGAGTTTATAATGAATGAATATATAAAATGTACATATATTGATTAAACGAATAAGATGAAACTAAATGTATTAATAAATGAGGATATGATTATAAGAAAAAGAAAGGAAAAGATTATAATTAAAATAATAAATTTAGTTTATTAAAGTTACAAATTTTAATTGATTAATATATAAAATTAAGATTTTATAATGAATGAATATATAAAATGTACATATATTGATCAAACGAATAAGATGAAACTAAAATCATTAATAAATGAGGATATGATTATATGAAATAAAAAATTATAATCAAAGTAAGTAATTCAATTAATTGAAGTTACAAATTTCAATTGATTAATAAAAATTGAGATTTTACAATTAATGAATATATAAAACGTATAGATTTTGATCAAATAAATAAGATGAAACCAAATTCATTAATGAAGGATGATAAGATTATGTAAAATGAAAGAAAAAGATTATAATTAAAGTAATCAATTCAATTAATGGAAGTTATAAATTTCAATTGAATAATAAAAATTGATATTTTTAATAAATGAATATATAAAATATACATTTATTGATTAAATGAGTAAGATGAAGCAAAATTCATTAAAATAATCAGTTGAATTAATTGAAGTTACAAATTTCAGTTGATTGATGAGTATGAGTATATGTATGACTAGCCACCTCCATATTAATATCTATGCTTGTATTAATATAAAAATAAAAAAAGTTAAGATAATATAAAAAATAGATGAAATTGATATATCACAAAGAAAAAAAGTTTACCCTCAATATCTTCTTCATCTAACCAACTTCGAGCATATATAAGGATTTTTACAATACGAAGATGAAGTCAAGCATAATGAGGACTAATAACTTGACCACCATTGTTAAAAGCAAACTCCAAAGCAGTATTAGATGATGTAATTGCTATTAGGTCACCTGTAATTACTTACATGATCAAAAAATTATTTCTACAACTTTTCCACTATAATAATACATCGAACTGCACACATTCAACTTCAGTCACACAATCTTGCATCAAGTATTTATCTAACTCTATTATATTGTAAGAAGTCCTAGCCCTTTTTCTTTAATAAATTTTGTAAGTGAAAGTAACAAATAACTCTTAGAAGATGAACCCAAACCTGAAACTGAAATTGTAGTTGAATAACCAAACCTACTAGGATCCTAATCTTGAAATTTTCCATTATGAGTTAATAATTATTAAACAATTCATGCCAAAATTATTTAATGGCATCTATATGCTCTTAAGCTCAATCACCATATAATACATTATATATAAAATTAAACCCTCCATCTTGTAGCTCTAGTCTAACACACATAAGACTGCAACAATATGTCCAACTATATACCAATTAGAATTCAGGTTCTCTATCATCAACTTTGCCATAACCAGAATAACCTCATTGGAATCAAACATCCAATTAAATAAAGCTTTCTTTATCTCACACACAGTGCAAAACCGACAGTGCAAAGTTGAATATTTTATTCCTGAAAACAATTCAATCACAGTATAAAAGAATTCCAACTTTGCACAAAGTTCTCTAACTAAGTACCATTGGTCTTTTGTAGGCATACAAGTGTATTAAGAATCTCTTTGTGTTAGTCTAGTAAACACATCAACATATTAGATTGTCGACTCCAACATCTTGACAATTCAAAACCAATTTCTTTATACTCGATGCATAGTTGTAGTGCATTTTCTTTAAATTTCTTAACCCTTTTAAGTGTTACACTCCAATATACTATACTATTCTGAATAGAATATATTGCTTTCTTTATCATATGTAACCCATTCTTCATAATAAAATTCAAAATATGCACAAAACAACATATATGAAATAAATTTTCACCAACCATCAAGCTCCCAAATTATATCTTATTCTCAAACTTTTAAATTATAGCATCATTCATGCTACAATTGTCTACTATTATGGTGGTAAATTTGGCATCGATACTACAATCTATTAAATAGTTTCCTAACACAATTGTCTACCTTTCACTTATATGTGATTTTGATACATAAATGAACTTATCATGTACAAATATGACCAACATCAATCATAATATAATGAAAAAGAAAATGACAATAATATTAAAGAATATAAGATTATTTTAAAAGTTTATTGTATAGAGTCCAGTCATTGTCAACATAGTGTGTTGTCACCACCATGTTACCCTTGCTTTGGTTATCTACTGTCCATATGTTTGTCGTAATGGCAATTCGTCCTCTAATACTCGACAATGTTTTTAAATTTTTTCTTCTTATCCTCATAAATCTTTATAATGTCCTTCTTTAACATATTCTGAGTTGGAACCTTGAAAGTCAATTGTAGTGAATTGCAAAATATCGTGAACCTTTTAGTGTCAATTATAGATATTTCATCACCTATTACCATACAAGTGATAAAAAATCTTTATTTGTTACTTTCGTAAGATGTTTGTTGTTATTTCATTCTTTCCTCTCATAAAGTTAAGGGTAAAAATGTTTAAACTCTTATTACCATCTTTTTTCTAATAAATAGATCCATATGTTTCTTAGAGGGTAAAAATGTTTAAACTCTTACTACCATCTTTTTTCTAATACATAGATCCATATGTTTCTTTAAATGAAAGGTTCCACCTTTTGAACTCCAAGCCAACATCTTTTGACAATACTTACATTCACCCTTTTCTGCTTCATCCATTGATCTAGTCTTATTGAAATGATTCTAAACTTCACTTATTAATTGACTTGAAGTTGGACTTATATCTTGACTTGGTAGGGATTAGAAGTTTCTACTCCTGTCTCCAATACCAACTTATAGTTGTCCATTGAAGGAATATGGTCTTCTATCTGAAATAATCAACATATAAATATATATTTTATTCATAATTATAATAGAAAATTCATAAACATGACAAAGAATAAAAGGACATAAATCATAATCTTAAATTTGAAGTTTATCAATTATTAATTATCAGTTATTAGTTACGCTTTGTGTATACGACTATATAAGTTACTGAGATCATATCACAGAATGCATACGGGTGTGTATGTATTGTTACGGTCACATATACAAGCATGTATGTGATGTAAGTCCACAAAAACACTTTCGTGATGATAACAATCTCCAAAATTCTAATATTTCACAAATTTAATCTTTAATCAAAACCGCAATACAATGAAGGAAATTTGGGTTGGTGGCAAAGAAGAAGAAAAGAACATGGCAGTGGGATGATAAGGAAGCATTGTATCAAGATGGCAAAGCGAAGGGGTGGTTACAATCGGAGGGGTGACAGCTTCATCAATCCCCACTCTTTAACTCTTTCTAAGCAAAATGACACCATTTACTTCGTCTTAGAAATGAAATTCATAGCTGAAAATGACGACGTTTTGTTCGGGCATGTTGTCGTCAGCATTTGGACCTGACTCATTGATCTCAATTCAGGCCGGACCAAACTCGGACTTGGCCCAAAATGCCGCCCTAATATAAGATTGCAGGGAAAAGGATTGATAACGTGGTAGAAGAAAGCAGCTTCTTAACAACTCTTAAGCTGCCTGTGAGAGTCTCTTAGTATTCTTGTTTTTAGCTTCAAGGAAAATTCAAGTTTGCTATTCCGCAGGAATAATTTAATAGAAATGCCAAAGGTATGTGATAGACAAGTTGACAAGTGGCCTGGATTTATGCGTAGGAATTTGATAAGAAAATGACCTGCAGGTGTCAATCAACTTTTACTTTGTTATTGGTCCTACATATTCTAGATGACAAACCATTAAACTTATGCAAGCATTTGTGTTGCATACTTGCCTGATGGATGTTTCCACAAAGTTTGCCTTTTTCTTTTCTAGAAGGGGAAAAGGCAACAAATTCGGCCCCAGAAGAGAAAATATGTTTGTTGTTTTGGCCTCTTTCTTCTTATTTGCGTTATGATGACGTGAACCTGAAGATCATATTGGCATAGAACTTTCTACCTAGTTGACACCTTCAGTTTTCAGGTACGAGTTTTTGCGTTTTCCTCGAGAGAGTAGAAGGGTCACTGAATAAAATAAATTAAACATTTCAAGATTCAACTTTATTCTTTGGGGAAATTGCAGTTTTCCTCTCCTACTCATAATGTGTTATCTTTTACCATAATCTTATCCGTTTTCTCCTGTCCTCGTCGCTGGCGTCAATGTCTTAAGACACAAAAAAATCTTCCAAGTTGACGTAAAAAGTGGGAAAGACCCAACTAGAATTAGTTCTCCGTGTCGTGAAACAATCCTCAAAAGCAACAGGCTTCCTGCTATTTTTTTGTTTTCTTTTACTAATTCTTTGGAATTTCCAGCATTTGATATGGTGACAGGTGTAAATCTGTAATGTTTATCCTGATTGTCACATTGTTATCCTCTAAAATACGGAAGGCCTTATCTCCACGTCACGTATCGAGAGACCAAAAACGGCTGTTGGAGAACTTTTCTTTCGGTATTAGATCTTTTCTTTCTATTAATCAGTTTCAATTTTAATATCAGTTATTTTTATTTATACATTTATATAAGACTCATATAAATATGTAGACAAAATTAATTGGTATAAAATAAGAACATTAACAGGGATTTCATGTGCTTCCCTTATGTGAGTTGTGTATTT
>JANITW010000004.1:35161169-35174514 GCA_027564335.1 Erythroxylum williamsii | reverse complement strand
TTTAAAAATTGATGGTAAAATTTCTTCAAAGTTAATATATATAAATGTTTAAATAAATATGTGAGTTATTATCAGAAAACAAATATATTAAATGGACTAACTTATATATAAGTAATCATATTATTTGAATTATTTTAACGATCATAAAATGACTGATATGTTCTAAACTATTTAGGACCTATTTTCATCAAAAGTGATTTAATTGGTAATTATTCGACAAAATATAACTTATACGAAAATAAGTAATTAGTGATTAATATATGATTAATTATTTTAAAGTAATTAATGAAAATTAATATTTATTCAAAAAGTTTTGGCAAAGGTAAAGTGATAATTTAAAAAGTAAATTTCAAATGTCATTAAAATAATCAATTACTAATGTTCAAGAATCAATATAATTTAATTCAAATATAATGAACACTAAATATATATGTTATATATATCTAAAATATTATATAATATTATAGACTAAATCTATATTTATGTTTAATTGAAATATTATATAATAAAAAGATTTAATTATATAAAAATTTAATGCGGAAGAATTAGTCAAAATTACAATTACATTCTTAATATATTGTGATATTGTTAAAACTATATCGATTTATAATTATATATTTAAAAGTCAAATTTATAATAAAGTTGCTAAACTGAACAAAAAATTCATAAAAAGATATGATTTATGATTAATATTTTATAATGTTCATATTATAAGATTAAACTAATATTGATATTTTGAAAATTCTAAATTTTTTTGTTCATTATGATACACAAGTAATTAGATCACTTCTATATTTCGCTTCGTTTTATGAGTTGACAGTTTTGTTACGCATGTAACAAGATTCGATCTTATATGTGGCAAAAAAAAAAAAAATCTTTTTGTTAAAAGACAAGACTATAAATTTTATATCGCGATTGATGTGTGAATACAATAAAATACAAATGTAAATCATACCTTATTGTGTGACTTAATCTTTTTTCTAATAGCTTCCTCTTAATTGTTTTTGAAACTAGTTCACCACAACTACTATAATCGAACACATAATAGACCTCTAATGGTATTTATATGAAAAAGTTGAAAGAACTCTACAAAAGGTGTAAAGAGGAGTGAGTAAAAAGTGTTACCTACTTTAGATTTTATGCCTATTTATAAAAGTGTTTGGATCTTCTAATTATTTTGACTGAAATATATATTTTAATTTTAACTAACCTTTAATTGTAATTAAAAATAATTAAATACTAGTTAGCCCAAATAAATTAACATCTCACATTAATCCTTATCAAATATATCGTATTTAACTTTTAAAGTTTCTCAAACTTTACAATCAAATATACCTTGATTAAATTACCATTTTCTTCTATCAACCATTCTTTGTTTCTAACCTGTTAAGTTCCTGAGCATATTGGTAATAGATATCTTGAGCTCGTGTTTAGAATTGGATAAATTAAACTTTTAATTTATCTTTAATTATCTAATGAAATAATTTCTATTTATATATCAAGATTGACATCTAACAATATATCATGGCTACTCAAATATTAAGAATGTCAAAATAGTTTTGACTATCCTCTTCGCATATGTTTTTTTGTATGATCTAGTCCTTTTATCATGTAATGTTTTAACAAGACATAAATGATAGAATTAATGTCTATTCTATTTAAGTCTAATCATATAAAGAATCAGTACTAATTATTATACTAATTGAAATATCATTTCACCTTTCTTAAAAAAATTTAAATCAATACTAATTGAAAATAGCATAATATTATCTTTAATTACTTTAGAGTAATAAATCTTACTTTAATCACTCACCTACGTTTATATAGTTCATATTAAATACAATGACCACGGACAGAGTTATGTTTGCAAGGATAGGTCATAAGTAGTATAAAAATATAACAATCTTTATATATGAAATATTTTGGAGATCTCAAATCAAATAATCGCTTGTATAATCATTATAATGAGAATTTCTACAAGCATACAACTAATGTTCCAAATAGAACTCTCATATTGGATTAATTCAATAAACTTATTCTCTAAAAAATACCCATATGCTTATTTAAATATTTCCGTATTTTAACTTATGAGATCGAATACTACATATTTTATAAGAAGAAATATAATATATGATAATCTTTATACTATTAATATCTAGTCTTAAAGAGCAATAATTGCGAATAATTTAAGGATAATATATAAATTTTAATATAAATATTATATTTATTATCTTATTGTAATTTTATTTGCAATATATATTTATCTCTTAGACTTTATCTTATACATCAGTTAATTAAACAAATATGTATAAAATAAAATATTTCTTTAAATAATTGTTACAAAAACTATAACTAACCAATTAGCTACCAACATATTACACAACTCTATCAACTGAAATAAGGAGTTTGATTTCAGTTGAATTTTAGAAGTTAAATAATTGGTTTAGTTAAACACGTGGCTTGATCATGTTATTCCATGCCGGGAATTCATGAGTAGAGTTCTTCAAGATAGTGGTGGTGGAAGGATTGCAATTATAGGGATTCTTATACGTAAAGGTGTGCTTGCATTTACTGTAAATCTTAACGACTCTACTTTCTTACAAAGTTTACATTATAATTTACAGTTAGGAAAAGTGGGGTGCATAATACTGGTTATTGCTTATTAGTTATAATGACAATTTTATATACATAAGAAAGTTAAAAGCTCAAAGCTCAGTGATAACCACGGTTTAAACTTTGTATTGGGAAATCAAGCCAGATTTAATCCAACACTCAACGGAATAATTACAAAATTTTTTCATATTTTAGTTTCTCAAAACCAAGATCACTTAATTCCATAAAATGATTAATAGGTAAATCATAATAAAGAGAGAATCACAATTCGTATCTTATTTTTAAGCTTGTTCATAATGACATTTCAACCAAACAGTTTAATAAAAAAATGACTTAGTCGAATAACCGGATCGACATTCATCACCAATATTTGCCTCTGAGTAAAAGAATAGGTCCTTGTTTAAATAATAATAATAATAATATGTTTTCTAGTAAAAACCTACCGAACTTGTAATAGCTTGAATTTTCATGAAAATATACTTTGGAGTAGTTACAAAGTTTGAATAACCAAAAAATTATTAATGTGTGTGTGCAATTGAAAATGGTAAATAAATTAACACTTGGATATGAATTAATATGTATATTTAGTTTAAAGCTCTGAGTCATGGATTTTGTTTGTTAATGATTTGATATGACTTGTATGATTGTGTTTTAAATTAAATTTATTTTATAAAGTTAAAGCCATTGTCTCATTACTGATTATGTGTTCTGTGTTTGTTATTTTGTTAGCTTAAGGACAAGCAAATATTTAACTATGGGGATGTTAATAAGTGTGAATTGCATCATGTTTTAAAGCTTACTTTGATAAGTATTTAATTGTTAATTCAATCATTTAGTACGTGTTTAGGTTAGAATTGTGTTAGTTTGCTAATTATTTATGCTTTAAGTGTTTTATCGGTTAATACAAGTCTTTGAGCTTAATTATTATATTTTTTTAGATAACTTGATGTATTTGTTAGTGTTTCAGGATCAACATCGAAGAATGGAGAAGTTTCGAAGACACTAGGGCTGAAACAACAGCCCACGGTCGTGGCACAACAGGACATGATCGTGACTGAAGCAATGGAGTCAACCCATGATCGTGGCTCATATACCATAATCATGATAAAAGCTTGAAAAATGGCCCGCGGGCACGATCGTGACCTACAATAGAAAAATACACAGACAATAAAAAATGTCAAGTTTTAAGGGATATTTTGGACCTTTTAGACGCCGAAAAAACCCTAGGGTTACTCATAACACAAAACCTATTTAAAGAATAAGACAAAGTAAAGGAAGGAGCTTTTGCATCAGACACGTTCAAAGAAACCCTATAAAGAATTGTCAAGAGATAGAGAAAGAGAAGAAGGAAGAGAGAAGTGGAGAAGAAGCTGACTTGACGTACTTCCTAGATCAGGAGTTTCCTAACATTACTGCCTCCCGACTCCATTTAGATCATATTTTTTGTTTATTTTCCATTTTTATTATTATATAGAGTTAGGAATAACAGTATGATGATAGGATTTTTGAATGTTGAGATGTTCTAAACTCACCTTTACGACTTTTATCTTTGATTTAATGAAATTTGATTGTTTGTGTTTTTATTGGATTTATTGTGATTTAATTTCTGGAATTACATAATTCGGTGATAAACTGAGAGGGTGAATCGAGTGAAAAATAATTAAATTAAGCTAACGAGTTAGGTGATTTAATAGTACAAGAATTAAATCAAATCGGTAAATTGTGCAAAGACAAATCTTGCATAGGTTCTTAATAGTTTTAGACAACTTCAAATCTAATTAGAGTTTTAGATAGATTGTTAATCAAGAGATTGCAATTCCCATAATCTGATTAGGGTTAATCATTATAACTCGAGAGAGAGTAATCGACTCTAGAACCGTCTAGAACCAATAATCTAGTAATTCATAATTGATTAGGTTAGCATTAAATATAGGTAAAGTTTCCATTTCTCTCAATTGATAGTTTCTTAGGTTGATTCTTAAATGTGCATTGTGATTGCTAAATTATTAATATTTTGTTATTGATTTTTGAATTGAATTGCATTCTTGTTTTAGTTTCGTTGCATTGGAATTTCTGTCATTTGTTTTGGCCTTAGATTTTAGGATTAGATTATCCCTCCTTATAGGATCGACACCTTAGGTACTATGTGAACGACCTGTGCACTTATAAATTATCAAGGTTATTTAATTAAAATTATACACATCTAAAAACCATAATCAAGTACCTTTTATTATCTATAATTTTAGTATGGATAAAGGGACTATTTGACATTTATTTCCCAATTTTCTACACTTTCAGTCATTAAGGAGAATCTCATCCTAGTTTCTCAATAAAGATAATCATTTCTATTAAAGAAAGGTGGTCAAATAATGTTTTGTCCCTCTTGGTTAAGTGATGACGATGATGCTCACAAATATGCCATTATTGATTTTTACTATAGGATTTTGTTATAAATGCTAGTCTAATAGATTTGCTTTGATACCATTTGTTAGTCTATAATGGTACCTAAGAGGACGGTAAATTAAGTGTTTACAAAATTCAATAACTTAAATAACCAATTCATTCAATTAACAATAATCAATATAAATAACAATGAAAAAATTACTTAATGTAATTTAATCAAATAATTGGACCATAATTTAAAAAGGATGGGGAGGAGAGAATGCAAACCAATTATACTGGTAAAGCAAGCAACCCTTACCTACATCCACTTCTAAGATTCTTCTTAAAATTTCACTATAATATTTTTCAAGGAGAAGAATAGTCTTTGCACAATTTTTCTCGATAAAGAGGAACCCTTCTTACAATTTTCATCAAAGGTAAAGAGGAACCTTAGTCTCACTTATATCACCACCAAATACAATAGTATATTGCACTAACCAAATATTGCAACTGAAAATGCCTCACTTTATCACTTGATAACTCCAAAATGGCTAACTTACACAAATATGATACAATGGTGATCAAAATTTGAAAAACTCTTTGAAATGTGTGTATATAACACAAAACAGACTAATGAGAAAACACATATTTATAATATTTTGGGGCCTAAAATAAATATAAAATCCAAGAACTAGTCGTTGCAACAACTATTTTCAACATACTAGTCAACCAGTATGGATTTACAGCACTAGACTTACTAGCTATTGGAACTTTGGTTGGCCAATATCCTATATTGATTAACTAGTACATTAACAAATGGTGTAGCAAACTCATAATACTTTAAATTTTACAATTTTAACCTATATTAGTCAATCACTAATCGGACTAATCACATCAAAAATATTAATTTAACAACTTTAAATACTTAAAACAATTTGTTTAATCCAAATATGATTAAAACACTCCCCAAAACGTTTCCCATAGATTATCTGAAAAATTAAGATGCTTTTATATTACAAATAAAAAGCTTCAATGTCTCTTTATGAATGTAAATACTCATGTAATAAAGTAAGATGAAAGAAGCATACATGGTGAGCCTTTTGGATTGTCAAACAAAGTGAGCTTACAAATAATAATACAATATGTAAAATGGCATTGATAAGCCTTGATCTTCTTTTGTTCTTGTTTTGATCTTCATTTCATAAGTTGTAAACTTAACTTCTCTTTATTAACTTCCAAAATATATCTTCTTAAGTTTATGGTTTCATTTTATTCTAATATTGCTTTTCAACAAAATAATAAACAAATTAGTAGTAATTATGTTTTATGATCATCAAAAAATCAATTGGAACCTCCTTTGGTTCCACTAAAATGTTGATTTCACATTACCATTAGCTTTTTTTGTTTTATTTGTTTCTCTCAATTTATCTATTAATCGTAATACTCACTTAATGTTTGCATATAAGTTGATTATTTCTTATATCCTCATCCATCTTGGATACTTTGGTTTCAATCATCTATGAAGAGGCAACATATATTTCGTTGATTTTTTTCAGAATGAATGAATTTATTTAAATTGTAACTTTGACTCTATACTTTGTTCATACTAGTATGAGTTAATTTAAGAAACAAGTATCTTCCATTATGATCAATAGATTCAGAAGATCCAAACCCACATCAATAAAAATCACAGAAGAATAATCAACAAAAATGATTACATTGCCTATATATGTATACTCCATTTCCACCAAACTTTCTCTTTGGAATTGGTTTTTCTTATTATCAGGTTTTGTTGTTTTCCTCTCTTTCACCTTTTAAATTAGATTATACGTCTTGTATATGTATACTTACCTATACTTTAATTTGTCCTATCTTTTGACAGTTTAAAAAAGATTATTTGAGTTATGGTAAAGGCCTCAACAATTGGACGTTTTCTTAGGTGTCAACTCGAACTAGACATCTATGTTTGTACACATTAAATAAAAATTTGTAGAAGCTAATACAACAATATATATGTCCTATTGTTTTTTCCTCTTTTGGGATGAATAAAGACGGACTGAAAGGATCCAAGCTCTAATTGTAGAGAATATAATTAATCCAACAATCCCTAATTCTTCTCCAATAAACCCAGTATTTTTAGCCTAAAAACTTCAATAATAACCCAGTAAACTTAACGTCTTTGAAATATATTCATAAACTAGAACAAAAATAAGGCACAAAAAAAGAGATACAAATGAAATGAAAGAAGATGAAAGGATAAAAACAAAAGAAACAACAATAAACAAGGATGTTTCAAATATATATAGAACTTAGAAGAAACACAAAAGAGGATGGAATAGAGTAGAAAAGATGAAAGAAAACCAATTTAAATAGAAAAGATTGAACAAAACTGAAGAGTTACCGAAGAGGTTGAAGTTTGATTGGGGATGGAGACTAAAATGTTTCCAAGATTGAACAAACACAAAAAGTCACTAAAAAGATTGAAGTTTAATTTGAGCTAGACCGAAAAATGAAAGAATAAATTAGAGAGTGAAGAAGATGGACCTAAAGTTCTATGATACTTACGATTCGGTAAAACTAACTCGATTATTACTTAACTAACTAATTTTTATTTATAACAGTTATAATTTAAAATAGAACTAGAAAGTTGATCGATTCTTACTTTTTATGATTGAACTTGTCAATCTAGTTCGCTCTTAAAATCACTGTAAATTATCATAAATGTATTATATATTTTAAAATGTTTAACAAGTTTGTCTCAAATAATATTAATATTTGTACAAAAAAATTTAAAACTAATGCCAAAACTAAATGATTTATATGCTCCTTAAAATAGAAAGAACTGTAAGCTTTTTTTTTTTTACTTAATTTATTGAATCAAGAATATATGAAAATGCCATTCGAAGAAAAAATTAGAGAAGTTGTTGAATTTTTTAAAATACATGTACAATGAAATAAAATTACTGTCTTAGTTATTTGCTTGCGCTAACTTAACCCTTTCCTTTATAAAATAAAGAACTTTGTCATTAAATTAATGATAGATAATTAAATGTTTTATGTCTTATTTATATTTTTAATTGAGCATGATTAAAATAATATGAAGGGATAAGATAGGAACCCATTTTTTGTCTATTTTTCTCTAGTTTTTAAGGTGTAATTCTGTAATCGCTAGTTAAAAATTAATGTATTTTAGTTTATAAACTGGTTAAGCTTTCTAATTGTTTACTTTGGAGATAAAAGATTTTACAAAATAAATCTAAAATTTTCTCAAGCTTAATTGAATTCTTATGAATTAGTTTGGTATATTTAAATTTTTATATTTAAAAAATAAAAATAATTTAACAAAATTTTGATTATTATTTTTTTCGAATTGCAAGAAATTGAACTCTGCGCACCTAGAGACAGGCATCAGTAAATTGGTGAATCGAACTCTACTAAAGTAATGTGTTTGCTGCTACTGGCTGGCCCTGACATTAAAATGAGGTTGATGAACTATCATTTTCTTGAACATTACTGGAGCAAATGTTGTCATGTACTTAGTTTGGGAATTAATTTATAAAGAGGGTCATTCATCATAAAAATAATTATTTAAAAATATTAATAATTATAAAAAAATTTCACTAGATCGATTATAAAAATTAATTTATAAAGATGCTTTAACTGAAAAAATAATTGAAACTTGTATCTTTTTCTTCAGTGTTATCTTACGTAAAAACTAAATAAAAAGATGTAAAAGTACCAGTAGACAAATGAAATTATAACCAATGACGATAAGATATTGTTTGGCAAATCCCAAAGGGCACAATCTGTTCAATTACAAAATAGCTTTGCCTTCGACGAATTGATTAAGCCACTTCAGTCATGCATGACGCCTTTGTCAAAACGGCAAAATCCAATCCTCGTCCTCGCCAGCACAGAGACTTTGCCTAAACCCATGATTTCGCCACGGCCGCGGTAATTGAGAACCGTAGCCTTAACATTACCAAACTTCAGCTAGGTTTACTTTGTTCTCCGTGTGCCAACTGCCGACATCTCAAGAATATCACTACTTATTCCGATTCCGAACTCAGTTTAATAATACAATTTTATTATTTTCTGTAAAATAGCGACGCGGTGTTTATTTTTTCTTATTTTATTTTTAATCTTATCCGCTACTCTGGACTTTTCAACACTCCACCCATTTCTAAACATAATCTATAAGTATAACCGCATCAAACTACTTGGAAACACAAACACACAACAACATCAATAACTAGTCGGACGAGCCAAGAAATGAGTATCGGAATCGTCACAGCAGCAACTCAACCCACCTTCCATAACTATGCTAAACCCAACTTCACAACCTCAAAAGCCTTTCTTGATCCTTGTTCACACCTTAGATTCGACACCCATCTCCAGAAACAGAGAACTCAATCCAGGTCCACCAGAACCGGTCCGATCAAGGCTGCTGTCAGCAACCTGTATTTGAGCACTGAGAATTTCTATGATTTGCTGGGTATTTCTGAGAGTGGAACACTTAAAGACATCAAACATGCTTATAAGCAATTGGCAAGAAAGTATCACCCTGATGTGTCGCCACCGGACCGTACAGAGGAGTACACAAGGAAATTCATTCAGGTTCAGGAAGCTTATGAAACCTTGTCTGATCCTAGCAGCAGAGCTTTGTATGACAGAGATATGGTCAAAAGAATGCACCTTTCCTTCTCTGCTAGAAGTCCGTCTCACTATAACGAGGTTTGTTTACTTTTTTCCGTCACTTCTCAGTTTTGATAATACAGTTGGGCCAACGACTCTTAAAACTTCAGAAACTTAATTAGCTATCCTATTTTATCGTGAGCAGGGATGGTTTGGAGGATATGAGTGGCAACAACGGTGGCAATCTCAGCTAGCAGAGTTACAGAGAAAGAGCACAAATGGGACTTCAAGAGGGAAGATGTCGTGGGGAGCTAGAATGCGTGCTCAAGCAAGAAGAGCTGCTTAACGCGCTTACCAGTCCAATTCCCAAGGATGAATTCCTCCTGAACGGCTGAACCTGATGGGATGATGTGATTCCATGTCAATCGGATCTTGTATATAAGGTTCTCCTTTTCCATTTCTAGGAATCTGTAGAGGTTCAGGGCCTCAGGGATAGAATATTAGTGTTAGAAGTTCTTGAGTAGTCCATTTAATGTAAATCTTCTACGGCATATACGTCGTATGTAAGCCATAGAAGCAGTTAATCTAATTATAAAAAGGTATAACATGCCCGGTGCTGGTGATATTACATTTTCATTAAGACGCGCGTACTCTGAACCCAATTGAGGGAAAGAAAGTGTGGAATACATTATAAGAGCGTCGAATTGTTTTGACGCTCAAAAATATTATAGAGATAGGACGTAACGGTTAAGAAAACTTAAAAGCTTGACGAATTTTTGAATGTAACATGCCATTTGATAAAGAGAAAAACAGAAATGAGGGATCAGAGAGAGTAGGGCAAAATGAGGAAAGAATGAAAGGATCCTGAGTGTAAAATTACAGAGCTTTGTATTAGGACGTGTTAATTGTAAAAATATGATATTTATTACATAAATTAGAATTGACATTTATAATTTTGGGATCTTAAATAAATAATTGTTATATTAAAAAGGGTGCAGTGATATTGTGGCCCCAATGTGAAACATGTCATATTGAAAAAGAGGTGGAGAAACTTTTCCACGTTCATCTCTAAATTATTTTTTTCCTTTTGACTCTTTTGCACAAGAAAACAATTTTTTTTAACCTTAATTAGTAAAGAGAAAACCAATTTATATATCTATGACTTTTAATCTGGTACGTCCATCAAGTAATTAGAATAAATAGTTGTGATTTATTTCATTACTAAATAGTGACCAATTAGTACTCTTCCATTAAATTATTAGTGATATATACATATATAAACATTAATTGGGCCACATTTTAATACTCTCCTACTTGCCCCATACTTCAAACTTTATTTTAATAATATAAACATTAGACGCATATAAATAAATCTCTTAATATCTTCATAATTTACCACAACACAATAAATCACATAAACAAGGGTCATAGCAGTTATACACTTCAACATCACATTACTTCTTTTCATATACGACAACACTAGTCATTTATCAAGTCAGGTAACATAAGTGATAAATAAATATCATAAAAGTCCATATTAATGTCTTATAGACAATTTTATTTCTTATTTAATAATAGTTACATGTGCATATTCATAATAAATAAGAAAATTGTTAATAAAAAATTTTATTGAGCTCAAGAGTGTTAAAAAGTCATAAAAAACAATCATCAATATAATCAAGGTTCATTCTTTAAACATGTTCCTTAAATATCTTTGGTGGAAGGCCTTTAGTTAAGGGATCTGCAATCACAAAATCCATCTTAATATACTCAATTCACACTCTTTGTTTCTAAACTTCCTCCTTTAAATATTTCAACTCCATATGTTTAGTACTCTAGGGTACTTGTTATTCTTGGAGAAGAAAACTATTATAGAATTATCACAATAAATTTTTAGCTACTTAGCCTAAGCCCTGAAGATACCTTAAGACTTTCTTTGCAACTTTCCAATGGTCTATAATAGGACTACTTTGATATATGCCTAGCATTAAAACTGCAAAGCTGATATCGAATCTTGTGCCTGTTTGTAAATACATCAAACTACCAACAATAGAAGCATATGAGGTCTACTTTTCACATCATTCTTTGGACATTGTATGAAACGAAATTTATCCCCTTTTTGTATCTAGACAATCCTTGTTAAACATTTATTCATATTAAATCTCTCAAGAATTATTTAGTCTTTATGAGATAACTATACAAGTCCTTGTGATCTATTTCATAATATTGAGATTCCTATTCTCCCATATCTTTCATTTAAAAATTCTTAAAGAGAAAATCTTTAGTATTGTATAATATGTCTTAATAATAGGTAAAATATCATCAACATATAGAACTAGAAATATAAACTCTTTCTCACTCATCTTTTAGTAGATACAATCGCCAATCATATTTTCATAAAAATGAAAAGATGTTATGATATCATTAAACTTAATATACCATTCTCAGGAAGCTTGTATAAGCTCATATATTGATTTCTTAAGTTTACACACGAAGTGACCTAATAAGTGTATAGTATGTTATCTAGGTATTTGAGTGTGTTTTTAAGTGTTTTATTTAGATGATAATCATATATTTATGATTTAGAATTGTGTTCTTATTAACTATTTTCATTGTTTTATTAGTTTAGAGCAAGAATTTGATCTTAATTTTATGTTTCAAGGGATATTTGATGTATTTGTTGGTGAGTGGAAACAAGAACTAGAAGAAAAGAGGAAGAATTTAGAGAAGGGAAGAAGCCATGATCATGCACAATGCCACTATCGTTTATAAACTCTTTATCTCGATAGTGGCTTCATGCAAGATCATGACACAGAAGATGGATAAGTAGGAGTCACAATCATGGCACCTTGCACAATCATGACTAGGTGTTTTTCAGCATGCACATCAAATTTAAAGAGATCAAAGAAGAGACATTAAGAGCAACTCCAGATTTTCCAGATTATCATCTTAAGACATAACACTGCTTTTCTTTCTTTTATCTTCATATATTTCATTATCTTGGATGTTGATTTGGATTATTAGGATATTAAACATAATTACAATTTTCTAAATCCATATTAAGGATTATTCTTGAATCAACAAGATAAAATGGAGAAGAAACAAGGATATAATAATTCCTAAGTTTCTAACTTTGATTAACTTTACTGTTAGTGCTAGCTTATTTATTCAAGTGCTTTGTTAAATTAGTTATTTTAATTTCAGTAAATTTATTTTAATTCAATCAATCTTTTAGTACCTTAGACAAAGAACATTTACGTTTTTAGGTGTTTAATTAATTCTTGTGGGAGCAATGCCCTTTGTCCTATGAGTTACAATTTATATACATACAATATTGAAAGTTTTCTATATAAAAATATCAACAAGTTTTTTGCGTTGTTGTTATGGATTAAATTAACATCTTATAAATTTTGAATTTTTTGATTGAAGGATTGTAATAATTTTTCTTGTATAATTGTTGGTGCTTGAATATAAGACTTAAAAAATTATAAACTTCAAGCTGAGCAACTTGTAGAACTTTTATTCACCCAATTAAGGCATTAAAACATGAATGGGAGTTACTTATGTAGCACCCCACACCCGACGAGACCCGAACCCGACATCTACAGTGATATCCGAGTCCGTGACCCGCGAGGGTAGCATGCTAGAGCATTCAAATACACTTAAAATCTCACTATGACATTTTTCTTTCAAAAACAGTTGAGTGCGCAGAAAA
>JANITW010000004.1:34968897-34984666 GCA_027564335.1 Erythroxylum williamsii | reverse complement strand
TCATGTATCATGGACTTCATTAATTTGCTTATAGATCAATATCCATTCATAAATTATGAACATCAAATTAATGAAATACGCCTTTCTTTATTTATTTATAAAGTATGTACACAACTTTGTACAAAATGCGCTAAAGGCGATTGCCTTTAGGGCACTACTCTAACATGAATGTGGGCCCAATGTGAGTTTCAATTTCCGCACATATGTTTGTGGTTTTGAAAAAAAATGTACTGATTTTCGAATGATTGAGTGCTTTAGCACGCCACCCTCTCGGGGCACGGACTTGAATATCACCATCGATGTCAGGTTCGGGTCTTGCGGGAGTTGGGTGCTACAAAATGTCTATTAAGGCCATCACAACTTGGGTTCTTTGGAGGCATTTAGCTAGAAAATCGTTCTTTCTATATCTCAAGATAATAAAGGACTATTGAGGAGCTTAATTTCCTTATCCTTAAACTGATTGCCGATGAAAGAGCATAACAATTTGCTCTTTTGAAATAGCTGTAAGCTTCCATCTTGAGGCTTTCTTATAATTAATTACTACATTATATTACCTTTTATGTAAGTTAATCCTATTAGTGTTTCTCTTTTAACCAATGGATCCAAGTTTTTTACTTCAATAGGGAGTTATGGATGGTAATGATATTTGTGTACTCAATTATAACTTTCTTCTTCTTTCAATCAATTTAGGGACTCTAAGTTATTGGTAGAGGATCCCCTGAGCTAGAATCATTATGGATGTTTCCTCTGCCATAAATAGAATGGTACTTTTCAATCTTTTGGAATTAAGGATTTTTTGATCTTGCTTAATAACGTAAAGTTTTCTAATATATAAGTAAGCTTTTCAACTAAGGCCCTTATAAGAGATGCTCCTAAAAATGTACTTAGGAAAGTGCTTCTCATATGCTAGGAATTCATTGAACATGAAAGGGCATTTTCTACTACTTTTTTTGAAAAAGTTTTGGATGATGATTAGGGTATGATCTAAGAATCTTGGATCATCAAACATAGCATTGGTTTTAAAGAATTCTTCTATCCAATCTTCATTTACTAATATGTCATCAATATTTTTCTTATTAACCATCTTGAATTTTGTTTTGTTTATCCATATAAAGAAATACCCCTCTAACATCAAATTATTGATTTCAATCTTTTCAATCATTCTTTGAAATCATTAGAAAAGTTCCTTAATCTTAAAAGTCTCTAATGTGATTAGAGTGTTGTTGTGATCCTTTAGAACTATCTAAGGACCTTAGTTTGAATAATGAACACACTTAAGTTTCTTCCAAAAGTAATTCCTATAAAAAGAGAAGTTTGAATTATACAAATATGTGACATATTTCATTGTTTTTATGGATAAACCTTGTTGAAAAATGCATTAACTGATCACTCGAGTCCAATAAGTTAATAACGTCCTTCCTTGAGTCTACAATAATGATGGTATGACCCTAATGTTTTCCTAACATCTTTAAGTTAACAATATTCTCTAAGTTTAATGTTGAGCAAGTTTTATCTAATGTAAAACCCTTAATATTTTGCAAGAATACGGATTGTAACTCGTAGTAATTAAGTTGTCGATCGAGTATTTAAAAATGTGAATTAAATGAAAATAAAAATAACTAGAATAATCGAGTATGATTTGAATGAAAATAAAATTATGAAATTAATGCAATTAAAATCAAATAAAGAACTAAACCGCTTAACAAATGAGATGTTATAATAAAACAAGATAGATTAATTATAAGAGTATAGGATTCATTATATCGACATTTTGTTACCTTAACCACTTTTGACTCAATCAGTATCGATCTTAGGTTTTTAAAGGGTTGATTACTCTCTCTCAAGACCTAATCATTTAACCCCAATTAATAATCTTTAATTGATTATAAAATTTTAAATTTGCAATCTCTCAATTAATAAAAACATCCTAACATTTTCAACTAGTTCTTAAGCAATCTATCGAATAATCGGATCCTCACACAAGATCTCTTTTCGTATGATTATTAATTTGATATTTATGAACTTATTAGGTTGTTAAACCTCATTAACCCAACCTAATCATATTACTATCAATTTAATCTCTCAATTTATTATTGAAGTATACATAACCATAAATATCACAACACCAAACATTTCATTAACATCAAAAGAAATCAAGTCATAAAATGATTCAAGAATAAATCATAAAATGAAATTAAAACATCATCAACATGTTCGACATCCTCAATCCTAATTCATACATCCTGATGGAAGTAAATAAATAATATAACGAAGAAAAGAATTTGAATGGACTAGGTTGGAGTGGCCTGACTACTGCAACAACTACTCCTCTTCTCTTCTTTCTTTCTTGATCTTCATTTAGGATCTTTCTCAATTTGGAAAATGGAGGCCAGGTCTTATTTTAGGTCTTTTCATATTCTTATATAGTTCATGGGTCATTTAGGATAAATTCTAGGTTTTACCCATGTCTAATAATCCAAAAAGACCTTCCAAATATCAAAATAGAAGGAGATCCTAATGTTTGGTGAGCGCCTATCATAATCGTGACAGGGGTGTCACAATGATGAAATAGAGAAATTATCTTCTTTCATAATTATGAAAAGGGTGTCACAATCGTAACCCAATGTAGAGCTCTTCTGTCACAACCGTGCAAGTTTAGTTATGATCGTGACCCTAGGGAGAGATCTCCTGTCACGACCGTGACGGTCATGTCACGATTGTGACCTTATCCTTTTGCCCAAGCTTTCTCTAACTTCCTTCAATCTTCATCCATCTGAGTTCATACACTAACAAAAACGTAATGTAAACTATAACACATACTTTCATACATATGCAATAATGATACAATGGCATCTAATTTTCATGAAACTAATTTAACCCTGGACAATATTCAATCAAATTATCCCAACATGTTAACTTATGCAATCTATTGCTAAGCATTTTGGATTGAATACACATACTAATCAAGACCTTAACATCATATTCATTCACCTTAAGCACTTGTACACACACATTAATAATTAGTAGTCAATCAAAATTGCAACTATCACTAAATAGCTTTTCATGAAAATTCCTATTATTTTCAAAGATCATTATGACTTATTTAAACACCACTTTTTTAAATTTTCTTTAACATTGACCTAATATTTTTATGTGAAGGCAAACATTAGCGATGAATATTGAATTCAACAAGGTAAAAGTTATATAAAACAATTCAAGAATAACATTTTAATATAGATTTATCAATCCATAATCATGTTCAAAACACAACTATTTAAATTTGGCATACAAGGCAATGAAGTAGAAAAAGAGAAGAGAATGAAATCAGTTTGAAACCTTGATTTGGAAAATTTCAAAAGTTAGAGTTAATCTTAATGTTTCCACCTTTGATCTTCTTATTTGTGATATGTAGCTTCTTTCTTGTGTTTCTTTCCCTTTTAGGTGTCTCCAACTATCCTGGAATCTAGAGGTGGCTATTGGTCCTAGGCCTAGGTTGACAAGGCCTTAGGTTTGGCTCAGGCTTAAGTTGCCTACGCCCGACCTAACCTAAGGCCCAACAATTATAAGAAAAATGACTTCATATTAACCTAATATTTTTAGAACAATCTATATTGGGCCATATATGACTCATTTGGCTAGGAAGATGGGATTCTTTTAGAAATTACCTCTGATGAGGCTACTTAGCAGCATGATCTCCTTGAGCTAGATATAATGAAGAACTTTGATAGTGTCATTCGAGCTTTAAAATTTACTAGCCCTCTAATATTGTAAGCGCACGGGTTGCAACTATAGTATAAGAGGTGTTAATCCTACGAGGAAAGGGATTAGTTTAATCCTAAAAATCTAAGACTAAAAAGATATGAAACTATAAATAAACAAAGCAACGGGAAGTAAATACGAGAATTGAATTTAACCAATTAATTCAAAAATCAAACGCAAAGGAATTAATAATTGAGAAACTAGCACGCATAATGGAAATCAACCAAGAATTTACCAAGTTATGAGAAAGGGGATTTTACATATCATTAATGCTAACCTAGCTGATTATGTGTTAATGGGCGTTAGTTCTAGATGATCCTAAAGTTGATTACTCTCTCTCGAGTTACAACTATTAACCCTAATTGGATTATGAAATCTATAATCTCTCAATTCACAAATTATCCAAAACCCTAATTAGGTCTGACACAGGATCTCTCTCCACACAATTGCGAATATGATTTGTCATGGTTTCTATTAAATTGTCTAACTCTCATTAATCCAATTTAATCATTTTTCATTTAATTCACCCTCTTAGTTTATTACTAAGTTATACAAGGACATAATTAAATCAAGACATTCATCTAATAAACATAACCAATTAAATTATCATTAAATCAAAATAAAATCCTAAAAAAGAGTTAGAACATCATCAACATTCTACCATTTATTATTATACAATGCATCACAACTTTATACATAAATAAAATTGAAACAAAAAGGAAATAGAAACTTAGAATGGATGATCTAGGAAGGCAGCAGCATCGGAAAACCTCCTGATTCGGGAAGTATGTTGAGATCGCTACTTCTTCCTTTTTCTTCCTCTTCTCCTCTCTTTCTCTTCCTCTCTCTCTTAGGGTTTCCAAAAGTGGCTGCAAAAAAAAGCTCTCTTCCTTTTTCTCTTATTGTTCTTTAAATAGTCTCTTATGTTTTAGATAACCCTAGGCTTTTTCTAGGTCTAAGAAGTCCAAAAAGTTCCTCGAAACATGAAGTTCATAAGTGTTTGCACATCTGCCTAATGCAGGCCACGATCGTGGCTAACATTTGAGCCTTCTGTCACAATAATGGCATGCAGGTCATAATCGTGGGCCATTCTTAAAGCTTTTATCACGATGTCATTGTTTCGGCCCAAATGTCTTCCAAAACTCCTCTATTCTTCGATATTGACCCTAAAACACTAACAAATACATCAAGGTACCTCAAAAACATAATATTTAAGCTCAAAAGCTTATACTAACCCTTATAACACTTAAAACACAAATAACTAACAAACCAACACAATTCTAACCTAAACATATACTAAATGATCGAATTAACAGCTAAACACATATCAAACAACGCCTTAAAACACGATGCAATTTACACTTATCACAACCCCATACTTAAACGTTTGCTTGTCCTTAAACAAAGAAAATAACAAACAAGACAAAATCACAAAGCACACATTGCACACAATGCAATAATGAGACAATGGCTTCAACTTCGTGAAACAAATTTAACTTTAAACATAATTATTCAAGTTATTCCAAATCATTAACATGCAAAATCTGTGTCTAGGAGCTCTAGACTAAATATACATATTAATCAAGACCCAAATGTCAATTTTATTTACCATTTTCAATTGTACACACACATTAATAATTATTTGGTCATTCAAACTTTTTAACTAATCCTAAGTACGCTTTCATGAAAAATCAGGCTACTTATAAGTTTGGTAGGTTTTTATTAGAAAACATTCTTTTTTGTTACTTTTTTTGGACATAGACCTAGTCTTTTTACACGGATGCAAACATTGGTGATGAATTTCAATCTGGTTACTCAACTAAGTCATGTTTTTATTAATTTATATGGAAGGAACATCATTATAGCCTTTTGACGTGAAGGCATACATTTGTGAAGCGTGTCAATCCAGTTACTTAGCTACATCATGTTCTTAACTAGCTACTAGCTATATTCATAACCCGAAGGAAAGAGGAATAGTTATTTATTTAAAATCTACAAATACTTTTTTTTTAATTCCTACATTGATGCTTTAGCTACTCATTTTCATGAAAAAATACTAGCTAAGCTACTTAGTCCAAAGATCTAAAATTATGAATGAATGTAACAACCTATAGGGTGATAAACTAACATTGAATCCTAATTATTTTAACAAAAGAACCCAGATCACTAATTTCACAAGCTAGTAACTCTTCATAACCTAATAAATTATGTTCAAAATTAAATCAGTTTCTTTCAATCTAAGCTAACAATACATTCAAACAATTCACAATATGCAACCTAAACACACTAGCATAACAATATGAAAATTTCACATTCAAAACAAAACCCAGAACCCTTCTCACACTTGAATAACACATTGTCCTAAATGTGAGAAGGAGACAAACAAATACACATGGAAAGAAATAACATAAAATTAAAAAAATAAAGACTAAATTTACAAAAAAAAAAGGGTTAGAAACAAAACCTTACGGTGATAGAGGTGATGATGGTAAGGTGTTGAGACCAAATCTGCTTGATGCTTGAAATTGTTGTCTTATCTTGAAATCGCTTAAAAAGAGTAAGAGAATTAGTAATCCCAAATAATTTCATATCATTTAAATTGTATTTAAAATTCAAAACGAATCTAACTATCATTTAAATTGTATTTAAAATTCAAAACGAATCTAACTATACACAAAATTTTAAATCTAACTACTAAACTTGCTAATTTATGGTCATTAGCTTGACCTTGAATCATTGAAAACTCAATCGGGATCAATTATGAATAGCTTGCTTGCGCCCTTTTCATTTAACATTAGTTTTGTAGCTTGTAAGTAAGCTACAAATTGTAAAATGATCAAAAGGACAATATTGATAAAGTTGAGAAAACTAATTAATTTCTGTAATGTCCTTTTCACTAACAAACTGTCAATAAAATAAGGAATAACGAAACTCCCTTAATGATCTATTGAATCCAGTAGTTTGCCTAGTAAGAGGGTGAGTTGTTCTCATCTTGGTTCTTCCTCATTCTCCCTGATCTCCTCTTCTTCTTTAGCCTCATGAACAGAGACTTCCATAGCTTCTTCAAACTTACGTTCATTGTCAACTATTTTTAGTCCTCTCATTCCTTCAAAAATTCGAGCACATAAATTTTTCTAAATGAGTTGCCCTCCTCCGGATTCTTTAATACATCATTCATATTGAATGTCGCTTAGTCATCACTAATCCGAATGATAAGGTTCTCTTCATGAACATCTACCCTAGTTTTTTTAATGTCTAAGCATGGTATACCAAGATCTAGGGAATAATAGAAAGGGTTGTCATTCTTTTGTTTTTCCTCTTTCTTCATCTCTTGGTCTTCTACAAGATGGGGTTCAGCTTGATTTCCCATTAGTTTTTCTTGCTCTCCCCCATTTATAAGTATGATAGGCTCATATTGCTCTCATTGATGTAATTCCATATTGCTTAGAGAGTCTTTCACACTTCTCTTACAAAATTCACGGGAAAACTGTCTCACTTAAATCTCTAGGTTGTGAATAGAAGAGGCATGATTTTCTGTTACTTGATCAAATTGCTCTTCCAGTCTCTTCTAGGTCTCTTCCATGTCTGTTAGCTTATTCATGATTTTGTCCAATTTGGAATCTCATAAACTAGACTCATCTTGTTGAAATCCTAATAGGTCTTAATGTCCCATGTTAGTACTTACATTGTTAGACTAATAGAAATTTGGGTGGTTCTACCACCCTAAAATGTATGTGTTCATATAAGGATGATGATTTCCCAAACTAAATTGGGGCTTATTAAAATCCGTAAGTGTCCTTTTCTCCCTATAATATAAATCCTCTATGCTCGTTCTTTTTTATCTCTTCTTGATATCTAGTTTTCTAGATTCTTCATTACTACCTTGTGATGTCCAAATCAATGTGTTTTTTACTTTTTGCCCAAACTTTCAATACTTTTTTTATTCTTATTCTTATGATTGGGTACCACAATCACAAAAGATAGTGAAATACCTTAGACTACAAGAACTAAACTAACTCTACACTTCCTCAACAACGACACCAAGAACTTGATCATGTCATTCGAGCTTTAAAATTTACAAGCCCTCTAATACTGCAAGTGCATAAGTCGCAACTATAGTATAAGAGGTATCGATCCCACGAGGAGAGGGATTAGTCTAATCCTAAAACTCTAAGGCTAAAAAGATACAAACTATAAATAAATAAAGAAACGGGAAGTAAATATGAGAATTGAATTCAACCAATTAATTCAGAAATTAAACACGAAGGAATTAACAATTGAGCAACTAGCACGCATAATGAAAATCAACCAAGAATTTGCCAAGTTATGAGAAAGGAGATTTTAGCTGTTATTAATATTAACCTAGCTGATTATGTGTTAATGGGTGTTAGTTCTAGACGACTCTAGGGCTGATTACTTTCTCTCGAGTTATAACCATTAACCATAATTTATAACCCCTAATTGGATTATGAAATTTGTAATCTCTTAATTCAAAAATTACCCAAAACCATAATTAGATCTAAAGTACCTTAATAAACTATTGGAATATCACACGTGATCTCTCTCCGCATAATTACCAATATGCTTTGTCACGATTTCTATTAAATCGCCTAACTCTCATTAATCTGATTTAATTGTTTTCCATTCAGTTCACCCTCTCAGTTTATTATCGAATTATGCAAGGACGTAATCAAATCATGACATTCATCTAATAAACACAATCAATTAAATTATAATTAAATCAAAATAAAATCCCGAAGAAGAGTTAGAACATCATCAACATTCTACCATCTGTTATCATATAATTCATCCCATCTTTACACATGAATAAAATTGAAACAAAAAGGAAATAGAAACTTAGAATGGATGACCTGGGAAGGCAACAGTATCAAGAAACCTCTTAATCTGAGAAGCACGTCGAGACGACTTCTTGTTCCTATTTCTTCCTCTTCCTCCTCTCTTTCTCTTTCTCTTCCTCTTTCTCTCTTAGGGTTTCCAAAAGTGGCTGTAGGAAAAAAGCACTCTTCTTTCTTCTCTTGTTGTTCTTTAAATAGTCTCTTATGTTTTGGGTAACCTTAAGACTTTTACGGGGTCCAAAAGGTCTAAAAAGCCCCTTGAAACGTGAAATTCATAAGTGTTTGCATGTCTGCCTAATGCAAGCCACGATCGTGGCCCTACAAGCCATGATCGTAGCTCACATTTGAGCCTTTTGTCACAATTGTGGCATGCAGGCCACAATCGTGGGCCATTCCTGGAGCTTCTATCACAGCCATTGTTTCGACTTGAATATCTTCGATGTTGACCCTGAAATACTAGTAAACACATCAAGGTATCTCAAAAATATAATATTTATTTTAAAGCTTGTACTAACCCTTAAAATACTTAAAATAAAAAATTAACAAACTAACACAATTCTAACCTAAACACATACTAAATGATCAAATTAATGGCTAAACATATATTAAACTATGCCCTAAAACACAATGCAGTTTACACTTATCACCCTTGCATATGGTGACTAGGAGACATGGACCAGTAGGTGATATATACAAAATCGTTAGAGCTCAAGACTAGTAGGTAGCTATTGAAGTGGATAGGGCTTGCCGTAATATATAGGAGCAGCAATCAAGACCAGACTTCCCTCAATAGTATATAAGAGGGGCTGAGCATTGGGATGTTCATCGCACAATGCAGGATCGTCTAGGCTCTAACATCATCTTCTCATCAGGACCAGCCAAAGATTACTCGATTAGAGAAATATATGGGGCAAATTGTAGGAGTGTAGCATACTATTTTGACTGGACTTCAAAAGAGGCACATGATAGATGGATGGAGTAACTGATGGTTAAGATGGCACGACACCTTAAAGTCATGATAACTCCTCTATTGACTATGGTTGCCATATCATCTTTCGCTCCTTAACAACTAGATGCTGGTGTTACTTCAAAGGCACCACCTGGGCATACTCAAGCAACACAAATGGACTAATGAACATAAAGCAGTCCAAGATGTTCATTAGGGTGTTTTTGTTTCTTTCCTTTTTATTTTTCATTTTTTGTGTATTATATTTTTCTTTTGTCTTAATAGTTAACAAGGGATTAACCCGCCTAAACTCTTATTTGTCATTATTATTTACCTTTTATTTTTATTCCATTTCTATTTATGTCCTTTTTATAATCGTTTTTTTCCTTTGTAAGGATAATCGTACTTAATATGGGATGGAAATTACGATAAGATCTAAATCATATACATTTTTGTCAAGGAAGTACCACATCAATGTTCCTTTCTCATTTTTTCTTTGATCTTATATTTTTATGTGCTTTTATTGAGTACATTGGGATAATGTACAATTTTAAGAATGGGGAAGGGGAACAATGAAAATTTTGAAGATAGTTTTTTATTTTGAATTAATTAAAAGCTTATTAAAATCCTTATTATTCATTATTATTAACTTAAATCACAATTTGGTTTTAAAAATTGTCTAAAACACTTTCGATTATTATTGATGACGAAGTTAAATTAGTATACGAAAGGATGAAGGCTAGATTGAACTTGCTTTTATAAGCAATATTTTTAGTAGTCAATGAGATAGTTAATCTTAATGAAATTTTCATATTAATTACATACATTAAGCCTAAATTTTAGCTTTTGAGCTTAAGAGCTCTATATAATTATATTATGCTATATTATTCCTTATTTTATGTTTTATCATGCGTAGTAGAACTTGCTTTTCTTATTCATATTAAGACCACATTGTCCTACTAGTGGCATTAAAATGACAAAGGAACTTAGATTTAACAAGTTGTTTTATTCTAATTTTTCTTTTATTATTATCTACCTTGTTCTGTCCCTTAGGAGTAACCAATTTTAGGATTTAGCCTTTTCTTTAATTGATAATAATTATATTGATAGCCAATTACCCTATTTTTCTTGAAGAGTTTTAATCTATTTTTGGACCCCGAAGGATTTGCATTTTCTTGATTGTATAAACTTAGATTATATTGAACAATTTTAAAGAGAAGGTTTGTTGCACTTACAATTATTGGTGCATGTTATTTGTTAAATTTATTTCTTCTCTAGCGTATTGTTGATACAATCTTATATTTTCTCCAAAGTGGCTCCAAGTTCAAGTTTGTAAAAAACAAAGAAAAGAAAAGAAAGCTTAAAGAACCGGAAGATTTATTGTTTTGCCAATTGAAATCCTTGCTTGAAAGATTTATTCTATAAAGAACCAAGTGTTTTGTAGTATTACTGAGGTACATTTTCTCCACAATGTTACCTTTTTAATCATGTTAAATAAAAATAAATATATTAATTACTTGACACAAATTAAACTTAATTAAATATACTTTTTAAACAACCTGAGTTTGGATTCAATCATAAAGACGAGTTCAGATTTATTGTCCAATATTATGGTATTTTATTGTGTCCAATAAATCTCAGTCGTTTATTTATGTTAGTCCTATATAAGTTTCGCGTGGATCCCACAAAATAAATTGATGAGATTTTATGAGACATAATAAGACAGAGTAATATTAGACAGAAAATTTTGGTTCCATAAATACCTCGGAGTGGTGTCATCCTCACTCCCTTCAATGCCATACTGTAGTGATCACGTGACGTCGAGAATATACCAACTCTATATCCCGAGGAAGTATGGAAATCCAACGGTTATAAATGGGTTCCTACACATTTCCATGGGCTACATGACATTTACCGGCACTTTGTTCCCGCCCAATTTCGTGTTGACGATTGTAGGGAATCGCGATGTGTGGAAGAGCTCGTTGTAGTCTACGAGCAGACGACATCCCGAGGGCCTGTCACCGGATTGGTGCTGCAGCTCGCACCGTCGACATGGAACGGTACTCTTCATCTTCGCCCTGCCCGTCACTTTAAGCTTCCTAGAGTATATTGATGATTTTGACTAACAGGTACCGACCGTCCTACAACGTTTCTCCGGGAGCTTATTTACCAGTGCTTCGCAGAGAGGATGGAGGCAACGGCGAGAGTTATGCTATTCACTGCATGAGATGGGGTTTAATTCCAAGTTTCACTAACAAAAATGAAAAACCCGATTTTTACAGGATGGTATATCTTTGCTTCCTACTCCTTTAATTTAGTTAGTGTGGAATTATAGGCCGACAAAAGATAGATGGAGTTCAGATAAACTTTTGTTAATTTCTATTGGATCAGTCCGCACTATCAAGTCGTAAGTTGATCAAACTTGTTGCATATTGCAGTTCAATGCACGATCTGAGTCAGTTGGTGAAAAGGCTTCTTTTCGTCGTCTACTTCCTAAAAGTCGGTGTCTAGTGGCAGTAGAAGGGTATGCTAGTGAAATTTCCTGTTCTCTTTTTGCATTGGATGTAGTTCTCTCGATCAGTTTTCTTGTGGAATTGTCTTAGATTAATGTTCAGAAAGCACTATGATGTAGGATAGATAGAAGAAGTATCAACTAGTAGCTAAAATCACAAAATAAGGAAATATAACTAATATTAGGCTGCTGAATACCAAGTTTCAGGGTTAAATTTTAGTTAGGAATGCTGAAATTTCAGATTTTGTACAGCTGGAATTTTAAGGTTTGATTGCTGGAAATTTAAACTTACGATTTTTAGGGTTTAATATGGCTAGAATATAGGTTTGGGATGATTAGAATGTAAGTTAGGTTTGCTGGCATTTACTGAAGAACACAAAGAATGGATAATAGGAAACTAGGAATCACTCTTAGAATAAAGCATCACACATTGTAATTGAAAACTTAAGTTTGTAGAAAAATTCCAGATTGCTTATTATTGATGAATAGTTGAATTTAAATATATGTAGAGAGTTTTAGGACCCTTATTCTAGTAGGAAAAGGCTTCTAATTTAAAATTTATTATAATAGAAATTTTATAAGTCCTATGCAACTAGGATAATATATCTAAAATAGAATAACATAAAAGTACTACTTCCTATTTGATAAGGTATTCTAATACAATCTAAATTTCAACTCTTATCACTTATTATCAACTCAATTCCCAATCTTCATCCCACCAAATTAAGACTTGTGGTTGACTAATTTTTCTTCTTTTATTTCTTCTATATACTTCAAGCTCTTTTGCATCAATTCTCCCTGACTTGTCTGAAGTCGTCCTCGATGTAGAATGTGACAAATATAGATCATATAAGTCTAGATTCAACTTTTGAAATTCTGATTCGAGAATCCAAGTACTATTAGAAATTTGTCTTCTTCTCCACTTGATAAGAAATAGTCGATATTGTCCATTTCATGTGGCTGTTCATCTAGAACATGTTCTATCTCCTCTTTAAGATGAGGAATGGTTTAAATTCTTACAATTGTAGTAGGAGATTGCTCATCATCTTTTCCATGATAAATAGTTAAGTCTGCAATATTAAAGATAGGACTTATTCCCACATCACTTGGTAATTCCAAAACATAAGCATTAGCACTTATCTTCTTGATGATCTTATAAGGTCCAACATTCCGTGAATGAAATTTCTTAAATTTCCCTTTTTGAAAATGCTCTGAGCAAATCCTAACCATCGCAATATCCCCTTCATTAAATTCTACCAATCGACGATGTGGATTAAAATTTTTTATAAGAAGAATTGCCAGTTGTTCTCTTTCATCGTATTTCATCAAAGATGTCCCTCATGTGTTGTGCAAAACTTTTAGCTTCAACACTAAATCGTTTTGTTTGTGGTGGAGGAACCAAATCAATAGGTTTCCTTGATTAAACTTCTGAAACTATCTTAAAAGGGTTCTTACCAGTAGACCTATTTATAGAACGATTGTATGCAATTTTTTCCATAGGAAGAATTAGGTCCTAATTTTCCATATTGTCTCCAGCCAAACATATTAACAAGTCCCCCAAATTTTCATTTACCGCCTCTGTTTGTCCATCGGTTTGAGGATGGAAAGAACTTGAAAAATGAAGCTTAATGTTCATTGTTTTTCATAGAGTTCAAGAATAACTCATAGATTTTATATCACGATTAGAGATGATGCTTAAAGGTTGTCCATGGAGATGTACAACCTCTTTGAAGAAGGGTTTAACTATATGACCAGTTTCATTAAGTTTGGAATATGGAATAAATTGACTCATCTTGGAAAACCTATCCACCACCACAAAAATAAAATCATAACCTCTTATAGTTCTAGGAATTCCCAAGGCAAATTCCATGCTTATGTCATGCCATGGTTCGTAAGGCATAGGCAGCAGTGTGTATAATCCAAAATTTTGCTTTCTTGATTTCTTCAAATGCTGTACTTGCTGCCTTTGACCAAGTAAATTGTCTCTACTTTATACAATCAGTAATTGGTACCATTATGGTGCTGAAATTACGAATAGATCGCATATAGAATGTTACTAGGTCATGGAAACTCCTTGTCTCATGCACGTCTTTTGGAATTGGCCAATCAAGAATGACCCTAATCTTCTTGGGATTAATCTCCACTCTACGGTAGGATATAATAAAACTCAAAAATACAACACTTGCCTCAAAACTCTCAGGACTTGTTGTAGATATAATACGTGGTCTTCTTTAGTCTTGCTGTATATTAATATATCATCAAAATATACCACCAAAAATCTACCCATAAATTGTCGAAGTACTTGATTCATCACTTTCATACTCTTTAGTCTTGAAAGCTGTTTTTCATTCATATCTGTTAGGATCTTCAAGAGAGAGAGAAAGAGGATTATTCTAGAAAGAGTTAGTTATAACCGTATGTACCTAGGGAGGTTACAAAGGGGGGAATAGAAGAAGGGAGGAATAGGCCGAATATTTGAGGGAAGATAATGACAGAAGGATTCACCTTTTGAGGAGCTTATTCAGCTCTGGTTAGGAGCAAATCTGCTCTGGTTAGGGAGAAGTAGCATACTACTATTCAGTAGTGATAAACACTTTACCGATCTATTGCAATATTCTAGTAAAATCCATAGGGTTCTAAAAGAGGGAGTCCTAACAGTGGTCCGACCTGCCGGATACCGAAGTGAGGGGAGGATCAGCTTTTGGAGGATATCCACAAACACAGCAACAAAGTCAGAGTAACATACCTTAATACCACCTAAGATGACCGATAGAGTAGAAGCGTTGAAATCCCGCATGGCAAATCTGGAAGCTGGAGTGAAGGAGATTCAATCATTCATGCGGATAGCTATGGAGGAGATGCAGCACGCATTGCTGTCGGAAATGAACAAGATGCTGGGCAAGAGGCTAGAAGAGGGACATGGAAGTGTTACCGCGGGAAGGGGACCAACGATGGTGGGTGAAAGAAATACAAATCTTCCTCGGCAATCAACTTTGATGGAGCATTCTTGCGACACGATGGAGAAATCGATACCAGATGATATTCGAAGGAGGGTGCGGACATTTGGGCCAGTGAATCGATACCAGTTGATGAAAATAGCTAGGGCAGAAGAGGATGAGATCAACGGCGAAGGTGGAGGTCCTGAACAAATCAGCTTATGGTCGCGTCCTTGGACACCAAACTGAGGGGGGTTTTTTAGAAGCAATTGGCAGGTCAGCCCGAACCGTAAGGAGACGGATCACCCACATCCAATGGGTCGTGGGCAGTTGACTGGCGGGTTTGGGGCGGGGAGAACCCGAGAACCACCCAGGTCTCAACCCGATGCCCATGCACACCATGGAATGGGAGTTTCCGTTCTCGCTACCCCAGCAAGCCGGTCAGAAGGTGACCGGAGGGCTTCGACGCAGAGGAATAAGAGCCTACGCCAACTTCCTTATCACGAGTTGATGGACAGAAAAGCCAAGGGCCTTTGCTTCAGGTGCGGGGAGAGATTCCACGCTCTCCACCAGTGCATCGAGAAACAGCTGCGACTCTTGCTTTTCGATGACAATGAAACGTTGACGGAGGAAGGAGAAGGAGTCTACGGTGCTGGGAAGATAGTGATACCTGAAACACCAATTATGAGAATGGAAGGGAAATTACATGGAGTCTCTATCGTGATCCTAGTGGATAGCGAGGCCAACCATAACTTCATTT
>JANITW010000004.1:34948697-34968797 GCA_027564335.1 Erythroxylum williamsii | reverse complement strand
TACTTCTCCCTAACCAGAGCAGATTTGCTCCTAACCAGAGCTGAATAAGCTCCTCAGAAGGTGAATCCTTCTGTCACTATCTTCCCTCAAATATTCGGCCTATTCCTCCCTTCTTCTATTCCCCCCTTTATAACCTCCCTAGGTACATACGGTTATAACTAACTCTTTCTAGAATAATCCTCTTTCTCTCTCTCCTGAAGATCCTAACAATATCCAAGTTTGATTCTAATTTGATGGTACCCACTTCGTAAGTCTATCATGGTAAAAATAGTCGCTCCAGTCAACATATCTAACATGTCATCAATGCGAGGAATTGGAAGTCTATACCGAATTGTGATCTTATTTATTGGTCGACAATCAACACATTCTTCAACTTCCATCCTTTTTAGGAGTTAAAAGTGTTGGAATTGCAGACTTTGTTGAATAAATTCTTTTTTCCAATAACTCCTAAACTTTATCTCTTCAACCCTTATTTGGTAGAGTAGACGCACGTACCAAGTTAATAGCCTGTTAAATATGTCATAAAGGAGGTAGTTCACCTAGTAAAGTTATGGGTGTTTCAGGCATTGTTTCCGTTACTTTCTTTATGACCATAGCAAACACAATCCCTTTTTCCATGTAATAGCTTCAAATTCTTTCTCCTTAAAGATATTAAGAGGCTTTTTCTTGGCATTTATGACTGTCTTGCTACTTCCTCTTTGTTTTCTACCTTGTTTACCTCCATAGGCTTCAAAATTATCTTCTTTTCATGAAATATAAAATGATAGGTGTTAACTTTTTTGAAGTGCCAAACATCTAGATTATAAATCCACGATTGCCCAAGTAAAACGGGAGATACTTTCATAGGAATGACATCACACTAAATAGAGTCCTCATATGTTCCTAATTTGAAAAACAACAAGCACCTTCGAGCAACTAGTATAGTACTATCATCTTCCCAAGCAACTTTGCAGGGATTTGGATGTTTCTTCTTGAGTATATTCAATCGCTTCAGCAGCTTCTCCGATACGCCATTCAAACTACTTCCTCCATCAATGATAAGCTTGTATACTTTCTTTCTGCATCTAACTTGAGTAAAGAAAATAACAGTGATAAGCCATTATTCTTGTTGTTCCGCTTTAGGGGTTGTAAGTATGCGTCTCACTACATTAAGATTTGTAGGACTAGTTAGTTCATCTCTAGAGTCTCCTTTCAATTTCTCTCCAACTTCACTCACACACGTACTCATTAGATTCTTCCTCCTCGTTTTATCCCATCATATGCAAAGCTTTATTTGGACATTCATAAGCAAAGTGAGCCCTCCTATTGCATCGAAAGCGCTTCTTATCGTTGTTGCCTCCTTTCGTCCCAGTCTTAGTTGTGACTTTGCCTTTAAATTCAGCTCCTTGAGAAGTTTTCTAGTTATTTTGTGGTGTAGATTTTGATGCATTGGGTGGTCTAAAGTTTTGCGCCGTCATAGTTATCTTTATGCCAAATGGCTTGACTTCAAAGTTTTTTAGTTAGTTGTTTTCTTAAGTATTGTTTCGCTCGTAAAGTCAAGTGATATGCATCTTCAAGGCTGTAAATACTTTGCATAATCAGCTCCTTGTGAATCTCTGCCCTTAATCCATTTTTTCAGTTAGTTATACGTTGTTGTTCTAGCTTCATCCCTTCACATCAAATAGAAAGTTCATCAAATATTTTCATGTACTCACTTACGGGCATAATACCTTGTCTTAAAGTTGTGAGTTCATCTTGGAGATTTTCTTGATAATGAAATGGTAAGTATTTTTCTAAATAATTTCAACGTCATCTCTTCCCAATCAACAATTTATGGCTGACCTTTTTTTCGAAGTCAATGCTTCATCGATCTCCACTTGATTTTGGAGTGTCCAACTAGCTTCATCTTTGGAAATCAAACTTTTTGATCTTCTGACATGTGGTAACAGTCAAAGAAATCTTCCATTACTGCTGTTCAGTCTAGGAACAAGTGTGGATCCATCTTTTCTACAACATCAGAGGCTTCAACACGAACTTTCTTAGTAATGTCATTGAATTTGTTTTGTGTTTCAACTCGATCGTGCCCTCTAAAGGCTCACAAGCACTTTCCATGTGTTGCTGGTTGATTTCTTTATCTTACATCTCTCAATAGGCATTGATGTCCTAACCCCATTCACCGTTGATTAGTGTTAACCTCTTCATATTGGATTTCACTTTCTCCACCCGCACCATCAAGTGTAGTTTGTTATCTGATATTGTTTTCTAGATGAATTCTTGGAGCACCTTGTGATGGAGGGTTAGTGAGGTCCAATCTTTCTCTAACTCTTAAAAGAAATCTCATCTCGCTCTTAGTTGTTGAATATTCCTTTATATGCCCTTCCGCTACGTGGCGTCATCATGAACTAAAGCTTGATACCAAATTGATGCAGGACAAATAGAAGAAGTATCAACTAGTAGCTAAAATCACTAAATAAGAAAATATAACTGATATTAGGCTATTGAAATACAAAGGTTCAGGGTTAAATTTTAGCTAGGAATGTTAAAGTTTCAGATTTTGTAGAGCTGGAATTTAGACTTAGGATTTTAAGGTTTAATATGGCTGGAATATAGGTTTGAGATAACTAGAATGTAGGTTACGTTTGCTGGAATTAGTGAAGAACAAAAAAAAAAGGATAATAGGAAACTAAGAATCCCTCATAGGGTTTAAAAATCACCCTTAGAAGAATGCATCACACCTTCTAATTGAAAACTCAAGTTTGTAAAAGGATTCCAGTTGCTTATTATTGATGAAGAGTTGAATACACACGTATATATAGAGTTTTGGAACCCGTATTTTAGCAAGAAAATGGTTTCTAATTTAAATCCTGTTATAATAAAAATTCTTTAAGTCCTGTACAACTAGGATAACATATCTAAAATAGAATAGCATAATACTCATACTTCCTATCTATCTAATAAGGAATCTTAACACGATGTAAATTTCAGAACTTATCTTTTGTTATCGGCTTAATTCCCAATTCTCATCCACCAAATTAAGACTTGTGGTGACTAATTTTTTCTCTTTTATTTATTCTATATACTTTAAGCTCTTTTGAAACACTATATTATTTAATTTTTCTTAATTTTGCACAGCCAGAGATTTTGACTGGAATTTTAAGTATTTGAATATTGCTACTGTTTGGAAAGCAGGATAGTGGCCAGTTTAAATTCTGATTCTTATAAATATAGTAAATTCAGGAATCAAATTTTTTAAGAAGTCAAAGTTTGGTTGTTTTGGACACTTGGTTTCCTTTATGTCATGTAGTTATTCTACTATTAATTCTGGTGATTGAGTTCAGCTGAATTATCTTTGCATTAACATACTCGTTTCCATAACCTTAACTCTCTAGATTCTATGAGTGGAAAAAAGATGGGACCAAGAAGCAGCCTTACTATATCCATTTCAAGGATGAGAGGCCTCTCGTATTTGCTGCCCTGTACGACTCATGGAAGAACTCTGAAGGTAGTTTTGAATGCTTTTTGTATTTAATATACAATGAGTTTTGCCTAGCACTCACAGTTGAGTCTGCTCTTTTTTTTTATCATTATTCAGTTCATACCCTTCCGTTACTTGTGTGCTTTTTAATAATGTGTCATGCCATGTACATGCTTGCCTACCCCCTGAGAGATCCATGTCCAAGGACAAGTGAGCAGAGGAAAATATTGCCCCCTGGGGTATTCATCTCCACTAGTGCACGCACTAGTAGTCCATACATTCTTACCAAGGGTCTTACATGCACATTGATCAATAACTTATTTTTGCCTTGCTGCAGGGGAGATCCTTTACACATTTACCATACTTACAACATCAGCATCATCGGCCTTACAATGGTTGCATGGTAAGAGGTTTTCCCTTGATTCTATGGCATAAGATATTTCCTTTGTACTGTTCACAAAACTGATAATGAACATTGGATCATTTACAAGGACTGAAATACATGTCATTTTGCTATTAAATATATATTTGGAAAGGCAGAACCAGATGGTGAATGCGTAGTACCCTCAAAGCTGATTTAAAATATAGATATATTATCTTTCTTAGTCAGCAGTTTGAATTTGCTTAGTCCAAGATCTCAATCCTTTATACTAAACACGAGAGTGGAAATATTCTCTTTGTATACCATTTAACAGCTTTTATCCTTCCTCTATCTAAGAAGCTTAATGCTGATATTTAATTCATCTGTTAATCCAGATAGGATGCCTGTTATCTTAGGTGACAAGGGAGCCGTTGACACATGGTTAAATGATTCGCCCTCTTCCAAGATTGATACTGTGCTTAAACCTTACGAAAATTCAGAGTTGGTATGTCATAGCAGCTTCTAATTCATAGGGAATGGGTTGCCGAGATGTCTTTTTGACATAGCTTTTGATATCTAGGTATGGTACCCGGTGACACCAGCAGTGGGTAAGACATCTTTCAATGGACCAGAGTGCATTAAAGAGGTTTGCCCAGTTTGGCCTTTCATCACTTTGACTCAACATGAAAGTAATATGCCATTGGCTATGAAAGTAAATATTCGCTATTTCTAGTTTTTGACCTTCCACTATATGAACTATGGACTAAATTTGGCAGATAAAACTAAAGGAGGATGACAGGAGCTCCATCTCAAAGTTTTTCATAAAAAAGGAAATCAAAGAAGAACCAACATCAAGACCAGAGAGGAGTACATGTGACACAGTGGGCAAGGAAGATCCACCAGAAAGAGTGAAACAGTTGCCTGAAAGTCAGGACAAGACAGTAGTTTCACCATTTATCACTTCGGAGGATCTTGATTTCAAGTCTAGTATATATAAGCCATCTCTTGATGAAGAACCAAAGAACAAAGCAAAGCGGGACCGTGAGGAGCTCTTTGCTGGTTCAGATGCGAGTACAGATGAAAACAAACAATTGCATTCTGGTCGTGCGAAGAAGGCCAACCTTACGAGTGCTGATGATCAACAGCGGACCCTTTTTTCATACTTTGGCAGAAAATAAATTGTGCGCGTCCGTTGCATTTTATGTGTATATCAGCATGTGTATGTACTACATGTCGGATTTAGTACTATGACGTAGTTTTTGTTTTTGAATGATTTAAGGCTAACATAATAGGGTAGAACTCTTATATACAGCCCAGACTTCAGTGACCCTCCAGCAGCGGAAGCGTAATCTCATTCTCCTTTGCTGGTGGTGTGTCAGTGTTGATGACCCCCTCTACAACTTATTTGCAGCTTTGTTTTCAATTGCTGCAGATTTCAGTTTGCTTTTTTTTTTTTTCGTGGGGGTGCAGCAACCGTTTTCCTCCCTTGTTGGAGCTATTGTTTCCTAGTTCATGGTTTCTCTCAAGGGTTTAGCGAACAAGAAAAAACACAGAAATATAAGGATCCAGTATTATCTCAAGTACTACATTTATCAAGTGCAACAGTTGCACCTTTTACACTTCGTGGAAAAAAATTTATTTAATTCTATTTTACCTCCAACCAATTGAAACGAGTCATGTAACATGATTTGCAGTTTATTTTACAAATTAAAGACTTTAAAGAAAGGAATCCGATAAAGTAATACGTGACCTTTAAATTAATTTCATGAAGCATTCTCAATCCTTACAAATAGAGAGATTCAACTTATTTTGAGAGAAGTTTTATAAGAGATTTTAACCTATTTTGACAGAAGAAGCTTTGAGGTTGAGAAGAACTTAGAAATTTTAAATTTTTACGAGTTTCTAAAGTAAAAAAAAAAATACTTTGATGTTTCGACAAGTTTATAAAGAGATTGAAATTACAAAAAACATTCATATAGCAGTAAGTTAAATGGCTCTCATAAAGGCAAGACACGTACGAAATCAACGCAAATAACGCTCGCACAACACTAAAATTCACGAGAAGCGAGGCCACTTTGTTGTAATTATCATTAATTGATTTTCTAGCAACTTTATTTCTTAGTTTCGTCAAACACGAAATTTGTCTACAAAGTTTTAGCATGCTCAATGGGACACTTTCACCTATCTTCTCTTTCCTTCATTTCAAAAGGTTTCAATTTCCAGCATTTGAAAATGTCTTCAAATAGGCGTATGACCACGAGGATTGTTAAGAAGGTTATAAAAAGCTCCAATATCTTCTTCAACCCAATTCCACTTTTGGTGGCAGTTGCAAGCAAAGACATCTTGCAGATATTTACCGCAGCAACCAAGTTTATGTTGACTCTTCTAATGACATCAACGTTTAAAATCACTTCTTCAGCTCCATTGCAATCCATTATCTTCAAGGTCCCAAATGCTCCAATAAGCACAAGTCAAAGCGTACTGAATTGCATGAAATATCTACAAATTTTCTCAAGTATTTTGTTTGACTTTAATATTAAATTATCTTATTTTAATTATATTTAGATATATTTTCATATAATTGTACATATTTGACCTTTGTATGATTTCAAGTAAAAACAAAAAGAAAATCACAATTTTTGGAGGAACATGAAATGACCCAAGCCTGCGTGTAACCAATGTCCTATATGAATCAAATGAAAGAAGAAGCATGACCTATAGTATGGCTTGGAAAAAGATTGTGTGGCGATTGAAAAAATTTGTAAAGTAACACGGCTTGAGCCACGACTAGGTCATAAACTATATGCTTGTCATAAGAAACATAGGAGGAGGATCCACAATTTGGTAGTGCGAGCATGTCAAAGTTCGTATCTCTCCCTTAGAGGAAATAAGAGGATCTATGGCTTGGACTGTAAGATAGTGAACGAACCTCCTTACCCATACAGTGGGTGGGGTTGTATATATACATAAAATTTTGTTACAGTTCTGTTAAAACAATGATGATAACAATAGCTAATGATACATGTATCCATGACATTCCCTACAAGCTCAACTTACGGCACAAATGTTGAGCTTATCTTTGACCGATATGAAATGGAAAGAGCTTAATAGTTTGGTTAAAGTATCAGAGCAAGTTGTAGTTCAATAGGAATGTAGTGAATCTGGAAAGCTCCATTGAAAACTTTCTCCCTAACAAAGTGAAAATCTAACTCCAAATGTTTAGTGCGTCCATGATAGAGAGGATTGGCAGTAAGGTAAATTGTACTGACATTATCACAGAGCATAGTTGGACGATTTCCTAGGGAAATTCCAAGCTCCTGTAGGATGTTTTGGATCTACTGTACTTCATTGACAGCTTGAGCAATTACTCGGTATTTAGCCTCAGTGATACTACGGGAAACTATTCGTTGCTTCTTGGAAAACCTAAAGATCAGGACACCACCATAGAAAATAGCTATGTCAGAGGTGGACCGCCTTGTATCTGGACATCCTGCCCAATCTGCATCCGCATAGGCATTTAGATCATGATTAGACAACCTTAGAAGATGGAGATCATAGTCAGGTTTACCTTTTACATAACAAAGGATAAATTTTGCAACTTTGAGGTGAGTGGTGGTTGGATTATGTAGGAATTGGCAAACGAAATTGAAGGCAAAGGATGAGTCGAGACGAGTAATAATGAGGTATTGGAGTGCGCCAACAATACTACAAAATTCAGAGAGATTGGAGAGGGGACCATCATCTGTAGTAGATAATTTGGAGCTGGTCATCGATGTGGTAACCGAATGACAGTCCAAAATATATAGTCTATAGTTGTTCTATATAACGCCTTTGGTTGAGGAAAATGTCAGTGGAAAAGCGAGTGACTTGGATACTAAGAAAATAATGGAGATTGCCAAGATCGGTCATAGCAAACTGTTGTTTAAGCTGATCAATGAATGATTGTAAGAACCCATCATGAGAACCAGTGATAATGATATCGTCAACATAAACAAAAAGAATTAACCGAATTCCATAATGATAGTAGACAAACATTAAGCTATTCGATTTACAATTGGAGAATCCCATCATGATTAGGAACTGGTTAAACTTTTGAAACCATGCTCGTAGAACCTGTTTCAAACCGTAGATAGCCTTCCTAAGTTTGCACACATGATTGGAAAACTGATAGTGATGAAATCCTGGGAGTTGTGGCATATATATATCTTCTGTTAATTTCGCATTTAGAAACGCATTTTTGACATCTAATTGTTTAATGGGCCAGTTGTTGGTGAAGGTATGTGTGAGAAGAAGTCGAATAGTGGTGGGAAGCACAATCGAACTGAAAGTATCTGAGAAGTCGACTCCTTCGCGTTGATTATAGCCTTTTGCAATCAAACGTGCCTTATATCGATCTATGTTGCCATCCGTTTTGTACTTTAGGCGAAAGATCCATTTGCAGCCTGTAATGTTCATATCTAGTTTTGAGGTACCAAGGTCCATGTGGAGTTGGTGATTAAGGCATTGAATTCATTTACCGTCGTTGTTTTCCAGTATGAGTTGGTGAGTGCGTCTTTGATAGTGGTAGGTTCAGTCAAACCAATGTTGGATGAAGGTGATGAATGGCAGGTAGAGACGACACTGTGTGGGTTATGTGGGTAAAGGAAAGTGGTGATGACAGAAACATTGTCATATAAAGAAGAAGGGGACTTTTTCATGAAATGACTGCATAAAGACGAATGTTGGGTTTTACTAGGTTAGTGGAATTGATAGATGTGGCATTGTGATTGAGAGGCAGTTGTGACATTTAGTTAAGAAGAGAGAGATGCTACTTAGGTTTTAAAATGTTGGCTTTGCCTCTTGTGATCATTGGATGAGTTGAGAGGGTTGTGGGAATAGGATTTGTGGGTAACTGTACCGTGAGTTATAGAGAGGAAGAAGTGGGTGAAGGATTTGTTGGTAACTGTACCATGGGTTGTGGAGAAGAAGATGTGGGTGTTTGGGATGGAGAAGAGTTTGGTAGCGCAGCTACAGGAATGAGTGGTATGGAGTGAGTTGATCGTCATTTGGATGGTTTAGGGACGAGTTATTAGGTGGTCGAAGGATGTTTGTCTAAGTAAGGAAAGGAGGCTTCAACAAATTTAACACGACGGCTGATAAAAATGTGACCAGAGGCAAGGTTGAGACAATAGTACCCTTTTTGATGTGGGGTGTAATCTAAGAAAACAAAAGGGTAAACTTTTATTCTAATTTGTGTCGTATTTGTAACAGAGGAAAACAGAGGAAATCGAATACTTTCAAATAAGAATAATCAGGTGATCGTTGAAATAAAATAGAGAAAAGGAGAGCAATTTTGTAGTACAGGTGTTGGTAGATGATTGATGGTGTAGATGGCAATTTGAAAGGCTTCAATATAGTCACCACCGTTGTCTAAGCGAAAATACTTAATAGTGGTGGAGCATAAGCTTTCAACATGTTGCTTAAAAGTAACAAAGTGCTACATTGAATCAGATTTGTGTCTCATTGGATAAAGTCAGTTTGAAAAGAGAGCAATAATCCACAAACAAAATATGATATTTATTGTCAGTGACAGAATAAAGTGGTGATGTCCATACATCACAGTGAATTAATTCCAGAAAATTTGTACTAAAATTGGTTCGATAAAAAAAAGGGTAAATGACAAGTATTAGACTCAAGAAAAGTGGAACAATGGGAGCATCTGTCCCATTTATTAACTGAGAAGCCTAAATAAGGAAGTAAGACTCGAAGAACATTAGTATATGGATGACCCAGACAAATATGCCAAATATCAAATGATGAAGACTGCAAGGTGTGATGTCCAGTTGAGCTTGGTGAGAATCGAAACCAAGGGTAGAGTGGCTGTCATTAGGGCAACAAAGAATCTCCTACCCTGTCTTTGCACACTTAATAACAAAACTCCAGGCATGAAATTCAAAGAAACAATTATTATCATATGCAAATTGTCTAACGGATATTAAATTCTTGGCTAAACAAGGAACATGCAGAGTGCGAGGCAAGTAGAAAGTATGATTAGAGCAATGAAGTTGTCTATCACCAATGGATTTGACAGAAAGAATTGAACCATCACCCACTATTATACATTCAGACTTGTAGTAAGGAGAGAAGGATGAGTCCATACTAAAGTCATTGACCATGTGACTTGTTGCCCCTATGTCCATGTAGTGAGAGGGATCAAAAGAATCAGAGACCAATAAACCCGCAAATTGACTGGAAAGAGGTGTGTTGGTGTTGCTATAAGGACAAGCAATAGCTATATGGTTAGGGAGTCCACATGAGAAGCAAGTCCCATAGTGAAGAACCAACAATAGGAAATAAAGAAGATGAACCAAAAATGCCATGACCTCATCCAGGAGAGGAGACCAGTCCAATAAGTTAAATCCAAAATTAAAGGAGGAGTAGTACTGACCTTGATCATTTTTATCATAGACACTAGGACCACCACCACGCCAATGATTACCCCCACGACTGTCATTGCGTAAGAAAGAAGACCCACAACTATTTCCAGTAGAAAAGGACAACTGAGATGTAACAAGGGCAGTCTGAGTTGATGGAGTCAAGATGTTCAAGTCGAGCTTTATGAAGGTTGGTGGAGGTTTATGGTTGGATATCATAGTGATGAGAGATTTGTAGCTCATGGGTAAACCGCGAAGGAGGCGATGCACTTGATCCCTTTCGGTTAAAGGTTGGTCAATAGCCAACAAATCATCTATAAGTTCTTTGAATTTCTGGCAGTATAGGTCAATAGAAAGATCGTTTTCTTTAAATCATTAAGAGTTATTTTCAGTTGCACTTCTCATGAAGTGGAGTGGTCAAGAAAATGAGATTCAAGTACATTTCAGGCTTCAGAAGCTGTCTTCGAGTGATAAGAAGGAGTATTTTGCTTTTAATAGTGGCATTCATCCAGCTGAGAATAAGACGATCCAGTTTTTTCCAAGTATGGTACTCAGGATTGGGAACCTCTATTGTGATAGAATGATTAGAAATGTATTCCAAAGGTGGAGAAATAGGGTGAGAAATATGATCAACCAGATCATAAATGTCTAAAACTGGACGAAACAAATAGAATCAAACAAGGTAGTTGGTCATATCAAGTTGAGGTAGTTGGTCATATCAAGTTTTTTAGGAACATAATCAGTGATATTGACATGGAAGGCAAAGGAGGAAGAGATCATAGTGGTCGTAGAAGAAGTTGAAGTTGAGAGGGTCATTGTAGAGAAGCGGAATGTCAAGGGAAGACAGAAAGAATAGTAAAGAACTGAAAAAAGATAGGGAGAATCAAAGAAACTGCTTTGATACCATATAAGATAGTGAATGAACCTTCTTACCCTTAGGGTGGGTGGAGTTGTGTGTGTGTGTATATATATATAATTCTATTGCAGTTATGCTACAAAAATGATGCAAATTTTGTTGCAATGATGATAACGACAACTAATGATACATGTATTCGTAACATAGACCATGGTATTGTCCATAAGATGTTAAAATGCATTTGAACACATAAATACTAATTTTTCAAAGGTTTTTGGAGACCTTATACACTTGACACATGTTTAATATATTAATTATTAATAAGAATTATGAATAATTTAATTTTATGTAATAATTTATTTAGTTTTTGTAATCAAATTAAATATAATTAATTTAAAATTATTAAAAAATATAATTAAATTTAAAATATCTTCAAAATATACAAATTTCAAATAAAATTTTAATTTATTAATTAAAATATAGCTAAAATAAATATTATTTGAAAAATATATATTTTAATAAAATAAAATAATTTCATTGATAATTCATCAATAAATATTATATAATAAATTTAATTAATTAAAAAATATCTTTAAATTTTACCTAATATATAATGATTATATTAACGTTAACAAACAAAAAAACTTGTATTTTCATTTAAAAGAAATACATAAACTAAAAACTAAAAACTAAAAACTATAATAGAAAAATATAAATAAAACCAAAAGGTCACTTAACTAACCCACCTTGCCCCTGTTTGCTTTGTATTCGTACCTGAAACAAAAACTTAAATTGCATGCCTTCAAAAGTTTCAGCATTATTGACCGAGTTTCATCAATTGATTGGAATAATACTACAAATGGTACATACGACCAGCGAATAACTTAAAAGAAAACACTCTTGAAATTAGAATGCTTTAACATAACCCGTAAACTTCCAAGAATCCTAAACGCAACGTTGGTTCTAGTTGTCTCGAATACTTGCTTATCACGCAAGGTTGTCAAGCTACTCCCCGACGTCCTTTATTTGTTCCGTAAAACTTTCTCTATTTATTATTTTATTTCATTTCATTTCCTTTTTTCAAAAAAACAAAAACATTGGTTCTGTCCACGTGATTGCTCAAGTTTCCAGTGGAAATCGAATCGAATTAAGAATTATTATACCGTATCAATTGGTGATTTTTAAGTAGTAAAAATATCCAAAGGAACCATACAGTCATAAAGACGAACAGCATGGATGCATACGAAACATACTAATCCCTCTCATTTGACATTTAGGCTTCCGTTCAACGATAAGAACAGATGTCTGAGACTGACAGCAACATTCATACCCAATCTAAAACACTTTAATATCTCAGTTGCTGATATAGCATACCAAAACATTTTCTTTATTCTCTGGCAATGTTTCTAACCCAGTTCATAATGTTTCTATAGATGCCCAGATACACCCGAAAACCATAGGTAGAGGCTTTTCCTTGATTTATACATTGAGATACGTGCCTAAGTAAAGCAAAGCAGTTCAATTCTGGTAAAATACACGACATGCTTTTAAACAAAATCTATTAATCTTCCACTTGAAAGTTGAAACTTAAAGAAACAGACTGAAGAAGCCAGAGAGTAACTCACTATAAATTTGTCAATGATTAACACCACAACTAGAATTTTATACAATAAACACATCGATGCCCCAACATATAATCTAAAGTAAGACGCTTACTCCATAAAATTGCCTCCAAAATCGTCAGTCGTCACCAACCTCTCCACTACATTCCTCTGCTGCTATTCAGAATCGAACCCAGCGTCCCCAAAACCGCAAAAGCCAGAAGAGGGCTCACATCAAGAGTATCAAAAATAGGAGGAATTATGTTCCTAAACAAGTTCAAATAGGGATCACAAAGGTCTCTAATAGCCGACAAGGGTTGTCTGTCCCAGGGTATATTAGGAAACCAACTAAGCAAAACCCTAACCATCAAAACCCCACTGTAAATGTCGAGCCACTTGGCTAAACCCGCCGCCACCACCGTTAACGGAGTGTTCAAATACCCTCTGTGTCGGTCCTTAAGCGCCGCGAAGAAGAGGGGACCCATTGAATGTGCCAAATTACATTGCAAGGCTGCCAATTGATTGGAACCAGGGAGGATCGAGATTCCTTGAACAAAATTGACTAGGGAGTTGAGGAATATGCGCGAAAGAGAGAACGTTAAAGTTGCGATGGTGGTCACGGTTCGTGTGGAGCCGATGAGGAGTGGTTGTGAGTTGGTGGAGCGTGAAAGAGTGGGTGTTGCGGAAGCAGAAGCCGAAACCCTAGGTCGGTTCACAGCAATATTCAGGGAAAAGGGTGTTCCCCTAGTTTTCAAGGGTGTGAATGAGGACGATGACGAGGAGGCGATGGCGGATTGGTGGCGTTGGCGGTGGCGGTGATGGGGAAGTGGAGTGCGAAGGATGGTTGCGAATTGGCAGGAGTACATTAAAGCTGCCATGTTTCGGTTTGAGCTTGAGAAGCAGGTACCAGAAATGTGCTTCTTAACTTAGATGCCAAACGCTGTCGCTTTTGGAACGTATTAATTTGATGTGTATGAACTGGGCTGGGCTAGGGATGTAACAGCCCTCCCAAGGCCTAGTCAACTTTGGTCAAAATCAGGCCGGCCGACTCAGGTAATGACCTGACCATAATTTCAAAATTATCTTTTTGTCAATTTTGTCAATTTTGGCTTTATATATATATATATATATATATATATATATATATATAAGATTGGTCACGTTGGCCAAAGTCATGGTCAAGCTCAGCTTGGGCCATTCACATTCCTATGTTTTACTATTTACTTTGTTTTTTTGTGAAAATTTTTTTTGAAAAAAATAATAATCTAAATTAATAGAATCGAAAAGGTAATACAATTATGTCAAGATAATAAAATGGCAAAAGTAGTGCCTATAATCATGTATGTAAGGGTATGTAAGGGGTAAGAACTAAACAAAATAGAAGATTATAATAAGATAATCAACCAAGTTATAATAGATTAGTGAGCTAAATGTTCAATGAGGATATGGACCGCAATGGGCGAGGTGGGATGGCCAGGCCCATGACCCAATGGGCCGAAGGCTAAAAGGGCTGGGTCGGTTTGATTTAATTTTTTTTAAAAAAATTTAAAAATGACTTCATTTTGTCTCTCTCAATCTGGTCACATGCTTGGTTGAGTTAGGCAGAGGCCAAGAAATTTGACCTATTGTCCAATCAACCTAGGTCAAGCCTGATTCAAATTGTCATACCTAAATGAGGATAAGATGTTTATGTTGTAGGTCTGGTTGAGATTTTTAAGTTGAGACAACTCCTCGAGTTCCCTGAAGATCTCTGTAATCATGGACTATTCGGAGGAATTTTTTTTTACAAACCTTCTAAAGTTTCTTTCTTTCCACAATACATATATATAAAGCCCCAAGGACAGGATATGAATCATCTTGTTTGAATTAGAGTGAGTTGTCAGGTTGAGCAATTTTTATGTAATAATAATGAAGGAGTTCCTTGTATCAACCCATAGACATTTCCTTGTGATATGATTCCATATGGTACTGTTGAAAGGACATGTCAAAAGAGATGATTTCTAGTTTCCATATGAACCTAACACATTGGACAAGTTTTGTCCACTTGCAAATATGTCATTTTATTAGATGTATTGAGTTTATTTTGGATTATTAACCACAATATAAAGGATATTTTTAGAGTTAAAATCTTACTTTATACGATCTTATGTCAAACTACCTTGGAGCTTCTTCTTCTTAATAGGTCTTTGATACTTCTATTGGTAAGTTTATGGATGGGTTGGTCTTGCCAGTAAAAGGTATCAAAAGAGTTTGGGTTGGGTGGATAAGTAGGCTATAAGTGTCTCAGGCTGTGAAGGAAATGCCAAGATAGATCATTAATCATGAAGCTAAGTCTTATGTTGAGAGATGAGGTTTGTGGACAGTTTAAGCTGTTGAAATGTTGTATGAGTTGTCCCATGTCTGACCAGTTGTCATAACAAAGAGATGTCAATCTACCATTCATGAGTATACATGAGACTTGATTTTTCACCTTATCTTTTAGCTTCAAAAGCTGGTTGAGAAAGTGAGAGTATGAGGCATTTTGTTTTAATTCTCTATATGCTTTTAACTTTGAAGAAGTAAAAATGTAGCCATTTTATCCAAAGTGAAGTTTTATTTGTTAGTATCCACCAGAGTCTTTTAAGAATCAAAGCATGATTTGTGGTCTTGATTGGAGTAATGTTCAATCCACCTTCTTCTTTGGGAAAACATATATCTTCCCTCTTCACTTTGGAAAATCCTTTAGCATGAGTAGCCTTTCAATCGATTTAATTATGGCTTGAGAGAGAAAAATGTGGGAGCTCTAATACATATGTAATGAATTAAACACCAATTTGACGAGTTGCATCTTCCCAGCATAGGAGAGAAATTTATTTACCCATAAGTTGATCCTCTTTTGAATTTTCTCTAGAAGGTGTGTGCACTCCATGATGTTGAGCCTTTTAGTTGAGACAGGTAAACCAGATACATAAGCGGTGGATTTTTGAACTTCAATCCAATTGTTTGAAAGATGAGAGGTTTCAAAGCATTAGCACTTTTGGATAGGAGGAAATGACTCTTATTTGGGTTTCTTTGTAGACTTAAAAGCACTTGTAAATGTTGAGAGCTTTCACGTAAGTTTGAATGGATTCCATCTTTACTGTGCAAAATAAAAGGAGATCATCTACAAAACAAAGGTTAGTTAAGCCAGTTTTCTTGCACTTTGCATGAAGTCTGAAATTGTAGTTGAGGAGCACTTCTTGTTTGATGATTGAAGTTAAAAGTCTCTATGTAAAGAATGAAGAGATAGGGGATAGGGATCCCTTTGTCTACGACTCTAACTGCTTTGAAGAATTTGGTAGGATTGCCATTGATTAGTACTAAAAAAAGAAGCAGAAGATATGCATTCCCTTAACCATTGAATGAATATGTCTAGAAACCTGTAGGCCTTCATTTTCCATAGGAAGTCCCAGCTCACACTGTCATAGGCTTTGTAAAAGTCTATCTTGCTTGGGCAATTTAGAGAGTGAGTGGATCTAGAGTAACCCTTATGAGCTCTTGTACTATTAGAATATTATCCTCAATTTTTCTAAAGGCACCTTGATTCTCATTGATCAGAGGGGTTAGTACTTTCTTCAATCTAGTTGCTAGAATTTTGGAGATAATTTTGTAAAGGAAATTTGTGCAGGCTATAGGTCTGAATTCACCAAATTTTGAGGGTTTAGAGCATTTGGGAATCAAGAAAACAAAGTTCTATTAATCTGTTTAAGAAGAACTCCCTTAGAGAAGAACTTATGGAATGCTTGTTTAACGAAGTTTCCAATGATGCTCTAGGATTTTTAAAAGAAATAGTTGTTAAGAACATTAGAGCCTGAGGCCTTCAAATTATTCATTCCAAATACTATATTCTCAATTTCAATTTCATCCAAACATTTATTAAAAGAATCTAAATCTAAAGGTGAGATTTGTTTGAGTGAGATTTTTCTGAGATCATCCAAAGAGACAGTTAAGGGACTAGGGCTACCAAACAAGGCTTCAAAATACTTGACCACTTCCTCTTGGATTTCCTAATGTGTCTAAAGCCTTGAGCCTTCCTTGGAGACAATGGAGTATAGTTTGTTGCAATTTTTCCTTGTGAGAATTGAGTTAACTTTCAGCCAACTCACTCTAGCTCTTTATTGTAAAAGAGACATATGATTGTGTATAGCCTACATAAATTGAGACAAGATCAATTTTTCTCCATCCAATAGCAGTTGACTCATAGGATTTGAAGCAATTATGGATTGGATGTATTCGAGTTCTAGTTTGGAGGAGTTAATTGCAAAAACTGTAGATCCTTGTAAAGAGTTCAGTACTTTTGGCTCCTGCTTAAGGATCTTCATTTCTTGAACATATATAAATTGTTTGGTCCCTTGAAAATATTGTCCTGCCCCTCGTCTATATGCTTTAGAGAACCGTGGTATATTCACTAGAAAGTTAAATTGAAAGGGATGATGTTTAATGATTTTCTGGAACAAATTGTCAACAACAATTGGTGTATGATATGAAAAGAGAGGATCTTTGAATTTAGCAATACTATTAGGAAATTTGTTGAGCCAAATGTCATTGAATAAGGCATAATCCAATTTCTTCCTAATATATCAATCAACATTTTTTTATTGGTCCAAGAGAAAGTGTGTCCAACAAACTTAAGATCAGTCACTCCTAGGTCCTCCACACATTCTTTCGTATCAGTTGTGTAGTTCTTTAAGTTGTAGTGTCGCTAAGCTTCTAAAGTGTATCAAGTTGAGTTGAAATCTCCACAAATGATCCACGGTTTAGAGACGCTATTATTGATAGTTTTGATATTGTTCCATAGGCTTCTCTCTGAAATCTGAAATTGCTTGCATATATAAATGATGTATTCAAGTCAATGTGCTCCTACATGAAAAAGAGGTTAAGGTGCATAGCTTGATCTATGGAGTCTAGTAAATCTGCTTTGATCATCCTTCATAGCAAATAATAATTCCACTAAGAGCACGGTGATTATGGGTTGTAAGCATGTGACAATGGAAACCATAAGTTTCCATTTTGGCAAGATTTTCTACTCTAATTTTGTTTTCAAGCAAACCAATAATGAGAGGCATCTCCCTAAAAACAAATTCCCTTAAAGTTGAGAGTTTAATGGGAAAATTTATTCTCGAACATTCTATGTAACTATAGCCATATTAAAGGGTTTGGTTTCTAGATCATTTTCCTTTACCCCTTTTGATCTCCTTCTCTCCACAATTTGAAATTTGGCACTGCCTTCAACATCATTGGTTCCTTTAGTTCCAATAGGAGTTGTAGGGGCATGTGATGTACTAGGTACTCTGGTATTAACATTTGCTAGCTCTTCTATAGGGTGATTTAGACATTCTAAAGTAGCAGTAGTGGTAAGTAATTGTTTATTGTCTTCCTTTTGGTTTGTAAATGTTGCATCATATATCTCCATATTTTTCCTATCTGTATTGTGCAACAGATTTTGATCATTGAAGTCAAAACTATGCTCATCATTTCCTTCCTTCTACATCTCATTATTTTGATCCTTGATTTTTTCAAGGGTGGTAAAAGGCTCAGGGATTGACAATATAACAATACTATCCTGTATTGTTATAGTTTATGTAGCTAGCAATATAGGATTGTGTTTCTCCATGGTCTCTAGAGGTTGAGCCTCCTCTGTTACCCCCATAAATTCTTGATAGCTTCTAATTTTAAATTTTTTCTTTATTGGTTTCCAAGTCTTACCTGGAGTTTTAAAGGGTGGCCTCCAGTGGTAAGAAATGGCTATGCTATCTGGAGATAAGTTATCATCTTCCCATAGTCTCATAATCACAGTTTCATCTAGGAGATCTTTGGAATGTTCCATACTGATGCATATCCTTGCATAACCTATTCGTTTCTTTTTAGCAGTGTATTCATTCATGCATAACAGTCGTCTAATGTAGCTAGTTGAGGAGCTTAACCTATGGGTTGTCTAATATTCAAGGACATTGTGGAAGTTTATCTAAAGTGGGATACATTGGACCTTAATGGTTTCAAGTCTTAAGCTCGGTTGCCAGGTTTGCAGAAATATTAATTGGTCACCAGGATGCCATGGTCCTTCTTCTAGCATTTTTTGAGGTTCAAAGATTGAAGAGAAGGTAAATAGAATCAGATTGTCTTCAGAGAGGAAAACATCCATTAGTCCTTATGTTTTCAAATTTTGTTAGCCTATCTTGATATTATTGGAAAAGTTAGTCGTTGGTCGAAGAAGATTCCTAGCTACATGTTCCTTCCTTCAGTACCTCAAGGTCAGGGCAAATTGTTAGGTCCGTGTTTTGTGTACTGGGACGAACTAGGCCTAGCGTACCCCAAGTTGGCACGTGACCACAACTTTCAATCTCCCAAATCACAAACCAAATCATATAAACCCAGAAATTCATCTCAATTGGCAGAAAACACAATTCTCCTCATCTTTTTATCAAACATATGCAAAACACAAAGAAACTCAAATGACTTTCACTTTATCAAAAGCTCATAAATTCATTTATTCTTTTCATTTATTTCTAAGACTCATGCCATATTTTCTCATTTAATTTTATTTAATAAATGAAATCTCCAAAAAAATTTTGGGGTCCAATAACTAGACTAGATATTTATTACGTAGTGGGACTTGTAAGTAGATTTTAGTCCAATCTAGGAATGGAACATTGGACTGTGGTGAAGTGCATACTAAAGTATCTTCGTAAAACGAAGAACTTAATGTTTTTTTTACTCTAGACGTAACCTTATTCTGAAAGGATATACAGATTCTAATTTCCAATCAGATGTTGATTCAAGAAAATCAACTTCTGGTTCTATATTTGTTTTATGAGGTGGAGCCATAGTCTGGAGGAGTGTCAAGCAATCTTGTGTTGTTGATTCTAATATGGAGGTTGAGTATATTGCTACTTGCAAAACAATAAAAGAAGTAGTCTGGCTCTATAAGTTCCTAAATGATTTGGAGGTAGTTCCTAAGGCAGAAAAAGTCATTACACTTTATTATGATAATAGTAAGACAATGGCTAATTCTAAAGAACTTCGAAGCCATAAAGATGTCGAACACGTTAAGAGAAAGTATCATCTCATTAGGGAGATAATACAACATGGTGAGGTGAATGTGGCAACGATTCCCAAAGAGCAAAACCTTGCTAATCCATTTATAAAGATATTGTCTCAAAAGAGTTTTAAGGGTCACTTAGCAAGGATGGGAATGAGGGATATGCCAAACTTGCTTTAAGGAAAGAAGGAGATTGTTGAAGTCAGATAAATATAGTGCCAGTTATTTTTGTAATGAAAATATTTAATATTAATAAAACAAAAGAGTTTGGTTTTATTTGTATGAGCATTATATATCTAGTCATAAGGTATCGAGATTCTTTTGTAAGTAATATACATATACATAGAGATGTATGGGA